>NIUQ01004189.1:0-14535 GCA_002796945.1 Plectus sambesii
GGTAAAGATGGCTCTGGCGAGGAGCTCGTTGTCCGTCCCCGTCTGCTTGTCTGGATGGACTACTAAGCACGCCCGGCGGTAGCACTTCTTCACCTGCAAAACAACCCAACACTTTTCTTAAAGTTATTGAATACGGTCGTTCCCTGGCGCGCTCGCTAACGGATCACTCGCAGCATGAATCGTTCTCTATTAAGAGGCTGTTACTAATAAAAAGGGATGTTGTCCCTTATAAAGCAAATGGTGCGTTAAAAGGGATGCTGTCCCTTATAAAAACCTCTCAAAGAACAAAGTTGTCCCTTATAAACGCAAAGATGTTCCTAATTAAAAATGTACTGTACCTCAACGGCGGTGTATAGCTGAGAGATGTTGGGCTGGTCCCATTTGTCGGCGCCTTCCCAGAGGACGTCCTTGAGGGAGCCGAGAAGAGCGCGGATGTTTCTCTCCTTGCCCTTGGTCCAATCGCGAATGCGAATGGAGACGGGGTCCATATCTTTTATTTCCTCCACACGTTTCATCTCGCCCAGACTTTGATTTGCTTGAATGCGTGTTGTCGCAGAGAAGCCCTGAGAGCTCAGAAGATCGTCGAATGCGTCTTCTTTCACCTTCGGCTTTACGCCTTAATCAGGAGTTAAGTACTGTAGCGATCTCAAGCCAACACCGCATGTCTGCCCATATATGAGCATTCAATGACACATAATTCAAATTTGGCACCTGTTTTGCTGCAAAAAACTTGAAATGGACGAAAATGCAAAATAAATAGAGGTTTAAAGATGCTCAGTTTTTTGCGAATGTAATAAATCCCCAAACTGCGCGCATAAAACGTTCAAGCACGCGTAATGAATATGAAAAGAATAAGAAAATATAACTGACCACCAAAAGGATTGTTCGTTTCGAAGTTCGATCGACTGTAATTGGGTCGATGTTGGAAAGTCGGCGTCGCGCTGCCGCTGTTCGAACCCATTGGGCCTAAAACATTTCCATCTATCGTGTTATTCAATTTGTTCGAAATAATGTGCATGCCACATATACTGCATTCACATATGAGGCGCTAAGACGCGCTTAGGCTAGTTTTCAATTAAGATTCGAGCCCTAAGTAATAACCAAACGTCCAGACACGGACATTTTTAGGAGATATCTTTGAAACGATTAATGACATGGTTATCATTCATCTCATACCTACAGATGGCATAACTTTAGGAATTAAAAATTTCAGAACATAAAAAAGATTATGTCACAGATCGAACGAAGTAAAAGACAAAAAGCGCGAACCATTTGGCCTCAGTGGAAGGCCGGCACCACCAGCCATTGGGGTATTGGCTCGCCAGGGGGTCTGCTGACCGCCCATTGGCTGCGGGGTCGTGAAGCCTCCGCCCATTGGCGGTTGCCAAGCACCCGCAGCCGGCTGAGACGACATCAGATTCGAGAATGGGTCGAACGTCGGCCGTGGGCCGCCGCTTGGCTGGGCGAACGACGGCGCTGAGACGTTCCTGTGCATGCCCGCAGTTGGTGGATGCAGATCTGAAAATGATCACATAAAAAGAACGTCAAAATTTGAACAATACCATTGTGAAAATATTACGGCTGTATCGTCAAAATTTCTACCAGTAACAAAGGTCCAATGGGGATACAGTAAAACGCCTACTAAAGCGTATCTTAAGCAAGGATAATTTCAAGGAAAATCCCATGGGAGGCAATTTTACTGTAACTGATACCGTACAAAATAGGACTGAGCGCCTGGTTCAGGATGCAAGAATTACGTAAGAACTTTTAAAGCCTTTTGACTAACTGAGCCATCACTTTATTTTTAAAAAGTACAAGTACAAAGGAAGAGTGGTAAAAAGCGATACATACTTGGAGTAGTAGTGCTTGGCGTCGGCTCGCTGCTGTTCAGCCAATCGTTGAGTATGTCGTTACTGCTAGTCGGCGTGATCAGATTGGCGCTGGCCGACTTGTGCGGCTGTTTCGACTCGAAATGGCCGAACGGATCGAACGCGTTCGCTTGCTGATTGGTCGATTGACCGTTCGCGGTGGACGGTGCCGTGCCTGAATCAGGATAAATATAACTACAGTGGAAAACGTTTGTAAATGTACACGGGGGACCGGTGGGTTTTGACCGGAATAAATGATATCACTACACAAAAATTTATTCTGCATATTCATAATAAGTAATTGAAATGGTATTGTGCCTGACTGACAAGTTAGAGTCAAAACCGGATAAGTGGAAATTGGCCCGGCAAGGAAAATTTATTCACTTTTCCTGTTTTTGTCACTTATCCGGGTATGATTCAATACAGAAGGTGCACTTAGGGCTTGCAAAATATTTCCACTTATCCGGTTTTTCACTTAAGCGGTTTCTGCTATCCGGTTTTCATTGTAATTGTATTATGGGAACTTAAACCGAAAGAAATAGAATCGGTCATCGAATCGTACGAAATACTAGTACCTTTTATTATTTACAATTTTTCGCAATCAAGGAAAGAGACAAGCAATAAATAAAACCTATAAAAACCTCTTCTTTTAATTGTAAAGTGTGTTCATTAATGTGAGAGTGGTATATTGCAAACATAGACTGCATAATAAACTAACCCAAATTGAGAAGATCGGCTTCTTCAATGAGGGCGGCAGTATTGCTTTGTTCGCTGGCGACATTCTGGCGGTCGCAGTCGAAGACGTGATCGGTTGATTCGTCGGTCGGCCCGCCGCTGACCCGCACTCCGTACATTCTCTCGTAATCTTCCGCTTGCATTTGGCGTTTTGCCTGAAAATCCCAAAATAACCATTTCAGTTAGCTCACGTGATTATCGTCAAGATTTCTCGATCAATAACGATAAATATTAGATTGAATAAGACCAACTGCTTCGTGAGTCGATAACGCTTCTTTTAACTAATTTAAGCACGTAGAAACCAAGAAACAACTATCGTTCTTAGTATAAACGGTGTTCAAGCCATGAAGAGCGAGCTTATCTCTGCCAACTATAATGTCCGGCGAGATTTCTTGTTATTGATCAGAAAATATTTGACTCTACACACATATTCACTATTTATCCCGTATACTGGCTCAAGATTAATTGATTACACCAATGCATAAATAGAAAATCGTTGCGTTCCCAGCTCTCCCTCAGGTATCAGGGGTCGGAGTTTGTGCTGTTAGGACTCAATGGAATACGCTTAATACCGACACAACGGAGCTCATCGAAGTGCACTTTTGACTATATATTCAATAAATCCCAAAAGCGACGGGACTGAAAACAAAGTCCGTACTAGTTGAGCAGCAGCAGAAGACGGCTGTTGCGGCGGCGGTGGTTGCTGCGGTCTTCCCATAGCAGGAGACGCCGATGCATCGCGACTGACGGGCTGGGGACGATTGCCATTTTCTCCAGCCTGCCATTCCAGCGTCGAAAAGAAGGGTTGCTGCGGCTGCTGCTGTTGTTGCTGTTGCTGCGTCGACGGCGGCGCCGGACGAGGTGGACGTGTAGGGGACGTGTCGTCGATATCGTCATTTTGCGGTCGTTTCAGACCCAACATGTGAATTATCGTGTCTGCAAAGTAGATGGGTAGAGTATGTGGAAATGTGCGGACATTATGCGACTGTATTCATTCACTTAGTAAACGAAGCGTACCTCGTTCTTCCTTATCGGATACGATTAAACGCGGCGAGACCGACTTCGGGTCAAAGTTATAGAATGACGGCGGTTCCCCATCGAATGGTCGTTCGGAATCCGCGAAACGCACATTCAATACAACCCTGAAAAAATAATGCATTTAAACTGCATGTAGTGATGATGCAATTGAATACAAAAGTGATGAACTTGAAGGCAAAGTTGCCGAAATATTAAGAAATATTCACAAAATTGAATGCAGAGATGACGAAATCATATGCAAAAGTGGTGAAATTTCAAAAACAACTCGCAAAATTAAAAGGAAGATTAATGAAATTGAATGCAAAAGTCACAATATTTCATGCAGAGGTGACGAAATGTAATACAAAAAACCCTCCATAGCAAACGTACCGGAAAGGTTCAGGGTACTTCCAGTCCTCGTCCATATCATCAATGTCGCCACGAAGGAATTCGACAGTGCGACTGTTAGGGTCGGCGAACATGGAGTGGAATGAAACACGACCCATCGGGATGGCTTGCATCTTCCCCTGGATCTTCACCCACCGTGCGTGATAAATCGACACGCTCACATCGCCCGATACCGTCACGCCCAACGGAATCTCTACGTAGCGCGACTCTGGCAGTTCGTACGGCCTGAAATTGGTTTCTTGTGAATTTGCGAACATTTATGAACTAAAAAGTTATGAAAACTTGCAAAATTATGAGCTAAATAGGAATAAACTGAAAAGCTATGAGTTAGAAAAGTATGAAAACTTCACGAAAGTCGACTATACTGAGAATCAGCTGCGTTTTTTGAGGTAATCGACACTTTATTTAACGCGCGATATATGCCATTTACACTTTACTAAGAACAGTTTCTCAATTAAAGATAACCTTTTCAAGCTAAATCAATAAGAAAAATGTCCTCTTTGAGTTGAAAAGAGTTTAACTTAAAGTGAAAATGGTAAAGCAAACGCTCAATCAATAACAGCAACACGGACAACAAAAGAGATTCGAAAATACAAACCGAATCTGTTCGTATTCCATAGAAGTGGACATGGCGCGATGGTCGCCATTCCACACCTCGACGAACGGTCGACAGCCTGTCTTCGCTCTGTTGAACAATGGCGTCGGCTCGATACGCACTGACTCGATCGTCACCGCGTGCTTGTGCAACGCCTGCAATCACCGCACATCTTTATACTCTTGCAATATTGGGAAGGTTTCACAGCGCATTGTTCACTTAAAGTATGCATTAGGGAGGTATACAGTCAAAACCGGATAAGCGGACATTGACCCGGCAAGAGAAAAATGTACGCTTATCCGGTTTGTCCGCTTAAGCGGTCATGGTTGCATACAAATGTCGCACATGGGGCTTGCCAAATATGTCCGCTTATCCGGTTTTGACTGTATTTGATCATTGCGTTAACTTCGCTTTAGTAGTAATGCGAGACGTTGAACCGGCCCAATTAAGCGAAAACTGTTCGCATTTGCCGTCTAATGCACTTAGAAACTGCGCGAAATACTGGATCTTTCACCCTAATTCGTCACCCTTACATTACAATTCCTCACTTTTGCATTAGGGTTTGTCGACCTTGCGTTAAAATTGAATGTAAAAGTGAAAAATTGGGATGTGAGAGTGTGTAATCGAACGAACCTAACATTTAACACCATCTCACATCGTAATGCGCAATTCTTGCATTCAGTTTTCACAATCTTCCACCCAATTTCGTCCTCTTCGTATTCAGTTCGGACGACGAAATTAAATGCAAAGTTCGCGAATGTGACTTACAAGATTGACGAGATTGATTACAAGACTAAGCGAAACTGATGACTTACAAGCGGTTCTGGTGTTTGACCAATTCTGGCGACAAGATCGAGCAGACGATGGAAGGAGGGCGGGAGTTTCACTTGAGATCGACGCACTTTGATTAGTTCCATCGCCGACAGCGGCTTCGGTACCAGACGTGTGAACAATAGGAAGCAGACGGCTGCCACAACGCAATGCGCTGAAATAACTCATTTTAATTGCCGCCATTTGCTTTTCTCCTCGCTAAACAACTGCAAATAAGACGAGGCGTATGAGATAATTTTTTAATCATTAATTTACACTAAAATATTGTGATAAAGGAATACTTTGCGCCCCCATGCCTATTACCGCAATCTTTTGCATTTGTTAAGAGAACCTCGCAAATTATTGATTTCTTTCACCGCAAAGTCTTTTACAGTGCAGATGATAGTATATTGTTTTTGCACAGAATCGTACTAACGGCTCAATATATATAATCGCAATGTACTCAAATTCTGCATCAGCAGAAGGGCAGACTGAACATTGTAATCGATCAAGATAATCTCCAGTAGTCGCCTTTAGTAGCGATTTCGCCAAAGAATCAAAATCGAATCTTCACTAATCCGCGCAATGTACCAGTAGAATGCTCAACTTGACAGCATTCCGCCTAATTCATCCGTCATTTCCTCTCCTACTGATGCAAAACTTTCGAGCACAAACGGCTTCTACAAAGCGTTGCATAACAAAGCCTAAAAAGGGGCGCATCGAAGAGTTCTGAGAATGCCAAAGAGCACAAGTCAACGAATGCCGATATCGCCGTCGAATCAGATTAGATTCCTTGACACAAAGGAGGGGGCTTTAGTTTTTGTTCGGGGACCGGTTCGCCGTAGTCATCCGCCGCGTTGATCACGCGTTGTAACGGTCGAAACGGGTTCCTTGCAGACGAAAGGGGACGCAACACTTGCCAGGAATAGATTTTACGTCACAAAAAAGAAGTCACCGCTGAAGACACTCGGGGATCCCTTCATCGATCATGATCAATGTCGACGTTCGCGAAATTCGCCAATGAAGGGCGGAAAAGAATGTTCGAAGATGGCATGGGACGAACGCCTCATTTTCGCGAATAACAACCCCCGGCTTCCTTTATTTCCAGATTTTTCTACCCTCGAATACACGCGCTCTACGCGGGATACTAGTATTTTGACATCCTCGAGAAATTTTAAAAAGAAAATATAGTTTTAAATTAAGAAAATAAACTTTTCTCGAGATAAAAGCGAGCAATCAATATCAATTTAAATGACACAAAGAATGTTTGGATAAAGCCATGCAGGTGGCAGCCATTTTCTTATCGAGCCTTTACGAATTTCTATAAACTAGTCTTGTTTTATGCTCACAATTGCAGAAATTCAGGCAACACCCTAGACCAGCGGACACCTATGAGAAGCGAGCAGAAATCAGGCAAACTGCAGCGATTGCCGTAAGGACTTGGATTTTGCAAAGTAGAAGAAACCTAGTTATGCAAATAACTGCGCACTGCAGTAAAAGAATGCAAAATATGCAGTTAACACCCAAACTAATTAGTAGTATTGCGCTTGCATTGTCGAGTTATGAATATGAAATTTTGACAACAGTCAAATAAGAAAAAATGGTAATGACTGACTTTCGGGTCCAATGACGACGCAAAGGTTGCGAGGGTCCTGTCTGAGCCATAGGGCCATGTTCTTGCACAAGGTAAACAAAGCGTGGAGGGTTGGCGGCCTGCCAGATTCCTCCGCCGGGAACGGCACCTCGCTTAACCGCCCGCCATAGTCGCAACGTAATCGTCTAAAAAGTCAACATGAAAATCTTTCTCAAGCTTGGTGTAATCATATTTTACATGGATTACTTTATTGTATACTCCTTTTGGACAGTAGATAGTTTAATAAGTAGTGGACATTCACTTAAGAAAAATGTAATTCAGTTTTTCGATAAACTTGTATGACGATGTTTATATTATTTCCACTCCAGCAAGTACATTTTTTAGATCAAACATAATACATACCAAATCAAAGGGGATGTTTTCAAAATTAAAAAATACACTTTCAATCATATCAATACTAAAAGAATCGGTTATGTTTTGACAACATCATTGTCGACTAAAAACATTTATTCCAATCTAATTGCAAAGTATCCTTAAGAGAAAACGATAAATATACCAGTGACGGGTAACTGACCTCTGTCCGACATTATAGACAGCAAAATGACCGCGTCGCTGTTCGAGAAAAGCTCTGAGAGCGTCTTCGGCGGGTGCGGCCAAAGCCTCGGGCACTCCTTCCGCCAACGGAGCGATTGCCAATCTCGTTGTTACATAAGTGAAGTCTGGCCCCTTGCCGCCGTATGTGGCCTAAAATTATTTCTGCTCAGTACTCATCTCAGTTATTGATTTTTGGTCATGATTTACTGATCAGTAAGAATAAATCTTTAATCGAATATAGCAAACTGCTTCGACAGTTAATAGCGCTTCTTTCGATCAATTTAAGCGCGTAAAAACCGAAAAGCGACACTCATTCTTGGTGAAAAACGGTGTTCTAGCACCAAAAAGCGAGCTCATCTATACCAACTAGCGTCTGGCTTAATATCTTGTTACTTATAGAAAAATTATGCCCACAAAACAGTATATGAAACCATAAATAGCGAAACCAACAAAACGCGCAAATTCCAGCGTACCTGCACAGTTTGTACGACTTTGGCTGAAGTGTCTTTGAGATTCTTGAAGATGGACAAACCCTGACCCTTGAGCGCGCCAAACATGGCGCCGGCCGATGGAGCAGCACTGCCCGAATGGCCGTGATGGTCCATTGGGGCGGCCGGATGGCTGGTGGGCGGCGGTGGACGAGGAGGAGGCGCCTGCTGCAAAGAAGGAAGATGAAATACACCACCTGTCATCATAATTCGTCACTCGTGCATTCCCTTTTATCAAATTTGCATTCAATTAAAACGCTTGTTTGACGAAATTAAATGTAAAGATGGCGAAATCAAATGGAAGAGTGAACTGTTATGATGAAACACATAATAACGGCGAGGTTAGAGTAGATGAGCACGTCAATACCGATCTAGGGTCAATTTAAAAAAAATAATATTAGTATAAAAGTTTAATTATATTTCTGCATTTCATTTATGACATTAACCGATGAAAGTAGTTGACAGAAAGGTCAGAGGTAAGATAAGCTGGACTATACTGTATGATATGACTAAATATATAATAAATAGTGCTATAAAGCGAAATGTTAAGTAGACCGCTAAAGAAGAAATTCTCGTCGATACGGACAAGACGATGAAAACGCTTTGCTTCCTTCATTGCTTTCCTATTTCCGAGAGGAACTGGGCGCATGGCGCGCAATAATTGCGCCAACATTTTGTACGCGTCCAACAATCGATGCGAGCGCGTGCGACGAATCAAAATGAACGGACCAAACAACGAGTTACTCGCAATACGCCGCCTCCCTATAAAAGCGCCTAACACTACTACAATATGTATGACTCACTACGAAGAGTTCAACACACGCATATGTCTGATTAGCGCGATGAGCTGAATTTTGCACGATCATATACGGTAGATATTACAAAATAATTTATCCAGAAAATTTTTCATGTCTTTGTCACGTGAAGAAAACATGCCGTATATCTTTTTGCATAGCGCGTTATGATGGGGATGGTAAGGTGTTCCTGATAAAGATGATGATTAAATCCTTCATCGGTGTTTAGCGGTTGTTGTACAAAAATGTCCTTTTATTGATGAAAAAACGAATAAACTTTCCGGCAAACCTGATATTTATTATCCACTGTACAAAATCCAGCTCCTTGCGCTAATCAGGCGTTTGCGTGTGTAGTGCGTTTCGTTGGGAGTCATATATATTGCCCTTGTGCTGACAAGCGCCTAACACCAATGGGCCGATATTTATCATCGCCAATGCAAAACATAGGAGCGATTTAGCAACGAGTGGCTGCGCACGTCGTCGATTTTCTACATTTTGCATGACAATGGTATTTTGCCCCACTGGTGTTAGTCGCTTTTCTTGTGCTATGCACATTTTCAACCAAAATACAATGCAAAAATTTTTTAAATTACCTGCGTGGCGCTTCTCGCGGGTGACGGAGCCTGACTGAAGGAAGAGTCTGGCTGGGCGATGGGAACGCCGGGCAAGTCGAGTCCCTGAACCGGCGAACGGAGGTCGACGGACAACGCTACCGCCAACACTTCCGTCCTCTCGCACAAATCGGCCACCGACGGCCGATGGCGAGGGTCGATTTCCAGCGCCGATCCTGAAAATATGCAAATTTTCGGCTTGCAATATTCAAAGTTTTGGTTTGCAGTAGGCAAATTTTTGATTCGTGATGGTTATTTGCAGTTTTCTGATCAGTTTGGATATATAATGCATTGAATCAAGCATACTGGATCTCATGTCTACGGCGCATCATTGTATCGATCTGTGCGCGTACAAACCAGGAAGCGATCGTCAGTCTTCGTAAGAAATGTTCTCTCTCTGCTTCGAAAAGCATGCTCATCTTTGCCAACTACGGCATCTAGCTTAATCTATTCTTATTCATAAAAAATTTGCAAAAATATTGTTACTAAAAATTATCTGAGCGAAGCATTTCTCACATGGAAACAACATGTTCATTCAGTACAACTCCACGTCAGTCTCTCAACACTAAGCATAGCTGTGTTCAGCTAACTCTCAATTAAAAAACAATTGCAAAAAGAACGGCTATCTATCTCCCTCATCAATTCAGACACTCCAAAACCGCTTAAATATTTGCGACGCAACAAACCTAACACTAATGTACAGGCTGTGCAGTTAAAAAGCGATAAAAAACAATTCCTCTCAGGAGATTACGCCCGTGCCACGCTGCTAATCACCGCCGCAAGCGCAAGTTGCCCCAAAAAACTCTCGCGGGTGTAAATTGAATCGCGCCGGCGAAAATTGCGGAGCCAAAGAGAACATGGCAGAAGAGAAGGTGTACGCGAGCGGCAAGTCTTTGCATAGCTTGACGAGAAAAAATCAATACAGCCCAGTAAGGGCAAAAGGACTAGCTGCGCGCTCCCACGTCGGAGCAACGTGGGTGCCTTGGAACTGAGCAACTAATCGAAGCGAGACTGCACAAAAAAGAAACGCTATTCCAATCAACGCCGCACTACGCGTCGTCGCCAACTGTTCGAGTCAGTGGGATGAGTGAAAATGAAGGGGGAACTGATGACGATTATGGCGAAATTTATAGATCATTTACGCTTTTATGACGACGCTTTACACATCAAATAAGATGCGCTTTAAGTTAAAGAGGACGTTTTGCCAAGTTAAATCAATATGGAAAACACCCTTTTTGACTTCAAAAATGGCCTCATTGCATAGGGGATAATCCATGTTAGAGTCAAAATAGTAGATATTAGATTTTATAAATATTGAACTCCATCGGGGCGAAAAAGAGACAGAATATACAACCGAATGAGCAGATTTTAGAGGCGGCTGCAATAGCTTTCGTGAAAGTTATTAAAATGCGCAGAGAACGAGAGGATGCACTTTTCCTATTAGGCGCCTAAGTCGATCGAGACGGCGGTCAACAATAGTTTTAATGCAACCAGCCCATTGTCTCAAGCATTTATGATTGCAAACCAATTAAACCAAAATTAAAAATCAGAGCATAATTTTTCGTTAGTATCGTCACGAAATGTATATTATTCTGCTTACTAATGAGCGGATGGAAGACGGTGAAAGGTGTCTCCTCTTCCGGCAAGGTATATTTGGCGTTCAGAATTCGCAACTTTGCGCTGTCTTCAAAGGGGTGAACCCGATAGCAAAGGTATTGTAGAATACAGCCAAGTGCCTGAAATTGGGCATTGTTAGTCGTGAGGTAATAATCAATGTATCCACTATATTAAATAGTGAATTCTTTCAATTAGAAGCTACATGTCTTCTTTTTGTATGCTTACTTTAAATGCTTTCTCAAACGTTTTTATAGTAGCATGCTTATTCTGCAACCGATGCCGAAAAGCGTATAATAACTGTAGGCGGATATGTATCATCGCTATACAAAACATAAGGACGCAGTCTCCTTGTTCTGCTTAGACGCCACTATGATTTATATTGCGATGATACATATCCGCCTACTGCTGTAAAGCGCTTGTGAAAAATTGTATTGAGTAGGGATATCAGCGTGCTATTCAAAAAAAATGAAAATGCGGTAAAAATTAAGCCAGCTGGCGAAAAGAGGTTTTTGTAAGGAACGATGTTCTATACTACCATGCAACGTGAGCAGTTTGATTCGCCCCTAGAGAGACATATTCCGATTACAGTGAAGCTACGGTTAAAAACGCAACATTTATTAAACAGTGAAATAATTATAGTAACACTGAAAACTGCAAAATAATAACGGCCCTTCCCTCAATAAGGTTTAACGTAACCCAATCTCTGCAATCCCCCTCCAAAGAAAAAAGTAATAATTACGTTTATTCAACAAAAAAATTAAACAAGAAGGCAACTAACCCAAATGTCCAGCCCCGGTCCAATCGGGTAGTTTAAATAGGTGTCGAGCATTTCTGGCGCTCGGTACATCGGCGTAGTGTATCGCGCCATCTGAAATGAACAACTGTAGTTACTTTGAATATCAGTTTCACTTTCAATTGGATACTTTCGAAATTATGTCGAACAATTCTTTTACACATTCTCAACAGAGTGTGCAAACTGATTCTGACTATCTCTAATTTAAAAGGAAAATGCTATAATAATAATTAAATAACAAGCTCTTTCAGTTCAATAGACCGTCCTACTGGCTAGTAATTTGAGGTAGATTAAAATTCGTATAGCGACAGGCGAAAGAAAATCAATAAAACTAACGTCATCTTCGAGTTGAGAACGTTTGTTGGCGTTCCAGGAATCATCCGGTTGGAAACAATCGGTGGTGGCGCTTCCGAAATCGCACAATTTGACAAAGCCACGCGAGTCAAACAGCAAGTTTTCGATCTAAAGAGAACCTTAGATTAATCTGCGAAATACAGTACAATTAAAATAAGCACACATCGACCCGGCAAGAAGATCTGTGCACTTATACGGACATCATACAACATTCTAAAATTAGCTTCCCAGCGCGGGTGCCGCAAGGGAAACGTTTAAAAATAGCGCAAATGAAATGTTTAATATAACGCATGATGGTTGCCTGCGGCGATGAGAATAAAGACAAGGCGACATATTATCTGCAACTGCTAAATATCGAACCTTCAAATCTCGATGAGTGATCGGAGGTTTCTGCTCATGCATGTGCTTCACTGCCGAACACGCGGCGTAGAAAATCTTGATCACTTGTTCCGGATTTAGCGTCCTCTTCTGTAATGTTTCCACCACCGGACCGCCTAAATATAAAACGCCGTTTCAAAAGGTCGTTTTGAAATCAAAAGTTGGACATTTTAAACTCAAGTACTCTTACGGAACATTAGCCCAATCGATCTATCATAACTATCCGTTGTTATTTGTATGTTTCTTTCATCAAATAAACGCGACGGCCGATAATCCTATGTTTACATTTCCTGAGTCAGACGCCGTGACTCACGCAAAACATAGTGCGACGGACGTAGGGGAGTAGGAATAAGTCAAATTGGGGCAGTAAAGGAGGGGACAAGAGGATGTTTAGGAACACATTGAGTCAACATGTAAGAAAAACGACATTACAGTTAAAGTCGTTTACCCAAGTTTTGGAGAACAGACCAAAACTATCGGTACTGGCAAAATACCGGGATAAAAGAATTCTACGGTTCTTATGTTACAACCCAGCATGATGGGTGTAAATACGTAAGAAGAGATTGCATTAGGGAGGCAAAAATGAGATAAGAGAAAATTTAAGCAGAACTACCTGAGCAGAGTTCGGTGAGAACCAAAAACTCGGCGCGTCCATGACCACTCTCCTGTGGACTAAGCTGGGCGGCCTGCACGTAGCGGATAATGCTCGGATGGCCGGCCAATTGCCGCAGGAAGCGAATCTCCCGGATGACGTCATCTGCTGCTTCTCTGTCCGCTGCTAATTGTCGCTTCAACGCGTACCACTGACCCTGCGCATCAGTTGCTGCGAATACCAATGCATAGCCTCCTGAAATTCGTATATACTAGAGTCTGTTTATTCCGGTTCCGGTTATACGGCGATCGTATTCGGTAACGTGGCGGCGTGCACACCTGTGTATCTCTTAATACAGTTGGAGTGCACACCGCGTTCAATCCGGTGCACTACTGATTACAGCGCTTGGTATTTCACTTATATCGAGAATTTCGGCGACACCACAGCACATTTAGTATGGAAAACGAAATTGAGCATGTTCTCTGCGCCGTTCACGCTGTTAACCTTTACTGCTACGGGACTAACACTTCATTGTCTTTTTACTAACTAAGAAATTACTACTAAAACTATCTCCTTCACCTTTTCTTCCTGTCAATTATCCACTTTCAGCTGTTTTATGATGTTGTTCAACAATGTCAGGATTAGCTACATAAGATTACTCGCCAACTGAAAAAATAACTGATCTGATGCTTATAATGGTCGTAATCTTGAAAGATTATAATAGGTTTATTGTCTTGGATTGGGAACATGATCCTGCAGTTGAGGAGTATTTCTTATAAACAAATGCGAACAGGGAATACTATTTAAGTTAAATATGGATTGTAAATTCAAATAATCCAAGGAATGTAAAAATGTGATTTCAAAATGTGCATAAATATACACCATTTCCAGTGTGAAAAGGACATGTTCGACATCGATTGAACTTTAAAGTGTTGTTACTTAGATTAAAACGGTATAAATATGTGAAAAGCGTAAATACAACAGCATGGGTATCTCCGATTGGGTCGCCTCAAACTGCAGCAATGAGCGCTGTGCGATCGAAAATCACCATTATTAAATACTCTCACCACCGCAACAGGATACGCATAAGATAATGCTAACGTTTTGACAAGAAATGGTGTCCCTCCCCGGCAAACGGAACCCTTTTCCCGCACACTAAACACTAATCCTTCGCTCTAAAGTTTTTGAGGTAGAAGCGTAACGCAAAACAAACCTTCAGCAAGAAGACTTCTAATTCTCAGTTTGAGTCCGCCAACTTCGACGTACGTGCCGACCAGCTCGTGATCG
>NIUQ01004190.1:0-14874 GCA_002796945.1 Plectus sambesii
GAATTATTCTGGGTCAAGTTATTCAAAAAATAAATTGTATCATTTCTTTGTATTCAACGCTGAATCAGTAGATCTGAAACGGTTACGTTTGAACACTTGGTGACAGAGAATGCGTGAACCAAGTAACTTTAAACTCGGGACAACAAAAGTGCAACTAACCTGCTACATTCCTGCAAAATTTCAGCAAAATTGGTTGCGTGGTTCAGAAATGTTAGCAATTTCAAATCCACTATAGTAACGTGCCGGATCCAGTACTACTTTTGTCGATGCAGCAGTTTAAGTGTAACGAGAGTATAATTTTGCACAAGAAATTTCCTGGTACAGTACAGTGCAAAATGCAGCATTACTTATATTTACATTGTAAAACTTCAAATTAGACCGTTCATAATTAGCGGTACAAAGTTATGGTATTAAATTTCGAAGGTACAAATATTCGCAAATCGGCCGATTTGCGAATTTTGCGAAAATAAGTACCTGCGAATAATTTGTACTCCTACAGTATTTGCACATATTCAGTTTTTTGAATCTCTCGACTGCGTATCATTTTGTAGGGCATGCACTTCACAGCGTAGCGTGTGGTCTCGTAAAGAAGTGCTCAGCAAACGGCAATACGATAGTTTCCTTTCCAAGCCAATGCTCGTCGACCAATCTCTAGGGGGTTATAACTTTTTAAGGGAGTCGAATCTGAAAAAACTGAATACGCAGCGATGATCAGCGTGTTTGACTTGACAACATATCAAAAAATAATTGTTGACCGGAGTTCCCCTTTAATTCAATCGCCTCTGGAGGAAATAGCGCTTCGCTAGCTTTCAGTGAAAAATGTTCAAATGCACTCACCGGGTGCCCCAACTAACGCCGCCATTTTAATCTGTGAATAACATTTTGAGTTTAGTGCGTATTCAAATCAAATGAACAGGTTTTCTAGAAGAAATCTAGAAATTTTATTGCTTTTTTCCGCTAGTAAATCCGTACACAACGAGCAAAAAAATAAATGTTCGCTTTTACTTTTGTCAACGTATTTTCTTGATACCTTATAAAGGGGCAATTACAATGCTACGACGTGCGATGTGCGACGTGCAACCTAAAATTTGGTTGCAAGGGCTGCTTACAATGCAGAACCGTTGCGACGTGGGACGTGCGATGGGGGATGGGGGACGGGGAACAAATCAATCTGATCGCACGTCGCACGTCGCAGAGTTCTTGGCAACCTTTTTTGAATTTCACTTGTAACCTTCGCACGAAGTATTGTGAAATTACGGTATTTTTGAATTTTCTTTCTTTGAACAACTGAAACCCATGGAGGATAATGGAGTTTGCCGCACTCTTTTCGCTGTATACGGTAAAAATGGTTGCAGCAATGTAAGCATCCCTTGGAGCCAAAATTTGGTTGGACATCGTATGTCGCACGTCGCAGCATTATAATCGCCCCTTAAGACTGTCGCAATTTACAATACTTTATTCAATCTGAAATAAATTTTCTACCCTTTTGAAACATTCCTGACATTGTGCTAAGAGCACGAGCCAATGCATGCATATAAAATAAACTGAATAACTTCTATAAGACGGTGAACGCTTAATTCATCCAAGTCTTCTCCGTACGCTTCATTAGCCGTTGGATTGAATTCGATAAGCTTCTTCAGTACTTTGCAGATTATTTTCCAGCGATCGAGAATTATTTCTTCTGAATTTGAGGCCTGTAAGTTATCCCAGTAAATGTGAAGAAAAAGAGGAGCTTTATTTTCAGATAGACTCCACATCCCACTTGAGAACGCCGTTAAGATTTTGACCCATCCCGGCCTCAGATCATCAACTGTAATGCATTTGTGAGCAATTGCAGAAATAAGCTCATCATCGTGGGCCATAGTTTCAAAGCAGTTCATCAATGTATAGCACGTTTTGAAGCAATCTACTTCTTTGCGAAGTGTCGGATCAATGTGATTGTGTCGAATGAGAGCTTCGCATACACTATTTATTAAATCTTTTTCTGTATAAGATTCTGATCTATCTACCATTTTGATGCAAATAAATCCCTTCAATTCATCCCATTTAAGTGATGAACCTGATTGTCGCTCTCTGAACAGTATGTCAATTTCTTTTTGTAATCCAGCGAATCTTCTCTCAACCGTTATCAACTTAGCAATAGCCCTTGAACGCGCAAGCAGAAAATAAGGTTCATGATGTTCAGTTCGATCGAGAAAAACAGTTATGACACATGGCCACTCATGAGATGGAGTTTCCATTGCGTGGCAAACAACAACTTTGTTCAAAACTGTAACTTTTTGATTAGCATCAAGTAAAGCGATAGCCTCACTATTAATCAAATCACACTGCACACCCTTTTCTTTTAGAAATATGCGAATTTTTGCGGCGGACTTTTCACTCTCCGCGATAATTGCCAATTTATGTGGTTTCCAGTGAGGTCCAATTAAATTCGAATTTTTCGCTTCTGCATCTCCCAGTTGATTTACATGTTTTTTCGTTTCTTTCCGGATGAATTCGAGTATCTCTGTCTCACTTTCAAAAATCTTTTTGATCACCTCAGCTCCCGTTATACTGTGACCGATAAAATATTCATATGACGCAAACTTTTCTTGCCATTCTTCAATTATTTTTATCGTACCGCGGACGACAGTGCGCAATATACAAAGAGAAGGTGCGTAACCAATCTCTTTCAGACGATCTTCAAATTTTCCTACATCAGTTGGCATATGATAACCTGTGATAATGACAGTTGTGCAGCCAATTGCTTCCCTTCTTGCGTCAAGAACTTCCTTCAAAATATTATCGCTAAGTGTCATTTCATCCATGAAAAGATCGTCGTTGTCCGATACTGCCTTGATCCCTTGGTTTGCGAAATCTTCATCACTAAGAAATATCAGAACGCCTTTTGAAAATTCAGATGGACTTTCTTCACTTTTATTGTTCAAGTGAAAAATTAATTCAATTTTTGGCCTAAGTTTCTCCGGTACTTGTATCACAATCTTTCCGCCCTTAGGTCTTTTTTTTTTAATCGCTCGAAGAGCTTGCATAATTAAAATAAGCGTTTTTCCGGTACCCGGAATGCCTGATATGATTTGAATTTTGGATTTCTCTGGATCTTTGTGCCAGTTCAACGTGTCTAATTGACGTTTATTGAGGAAAAATGTTTCTCCCAACTTTTCACTTCGCCTTTCATCTTTTTTTTCCTTTTTATCAGCTTTAGAAATGGGGTCGTCGAGATACAAACCTCGATCGATTTGACGATGGACAGCCATGGCGTTAAGCATGCCTGATATTTCAACAACGGATTTACTGCTATAAATTAGGCCTGCAATTAATTTTTCAAAAGCGTCCTCTTGCTCAGATAAAATTTCAGCCTTGTAAATCGACTGAAGGAATTGCTCCCGCTGAATAAACGTCGACTTCGTAAAAATTAAATCAGCGTTCATTTCATTAAGATTAATGTCGTCAACGACATTAAAGAATGGCAGGCTAATTGCGTAGTTCATATTAAAAAGATGGTTATCTGTTCTGATCACTCTTGTCAATAAGTCTTCAAATATTTTTGGCATATAAACTTTTCTTTTTGCTATTTGTGTATCAGCTTCTTCTAGTTTGCCATCCAATGCTTGCTTCTTTCCTATTTCATTACCAGCATAATTTTCTTCATCGATCCCCTTGACTTCAACTAATAACACTCCATACCGTTTATGAAAGAAGATAAAATCGGGTTTTTGCTCATCCTTTTTATTCCAAGGTAGTGGTTGGCCTTTGTGTTTTAATTGTCGATATAAATTATTACTATGGAAGCCGCCGAGAAGAATGCCACCGATTTTCATTTGACGAAATGTAGACAGAAATTTGTCTTCACCTTTGTCGCCAGCCGTTCGTGCAGGATTCGCCTTGTTCGCATCATATCCATCCGCCTTCGGGTCTGTTGGTAACCGGTGACGCTCATTGTCTAATTTTTCGCGTTCGGGTTCATCGCCCAAATCCAAGCAGTCGGGAATGCAGAGTGTTTCGTCTTCAACAGCAGACAAGTAATCTCGCCATTCAGGCGCATAGCTATTCAAAACTTCGATTGCGTCCTCAATAAACATGGATTTACTCTTTTGAGAAGTTGAAGACGATACTAAATTCTAAAATGAATATGTAAAATTAAAGCCTGTTATTTATCTGTACGAAAAAGCTGAATTGGTAAATAGTCGAGCCCAGCGGCTAATTTCATGAAACAAAAGTGAACTGTACTTACATCAAAATGTATTTACACCAAAGTAAGTACCAATTGGTCAGTTGCGCGCGGTGATCAATCAACGCTCTGATGCAATTTCATTTAGATGTAAATGCAGTTCACATTTGTTTTATGAAATTTGCCCTAGGGAATCGATTGCTACGGCTACGCTACAAATGTACATTTTAGGGTTTTATTAGTCTATAAAGTTGACCAAGCACTAAAATTTAGCGAAAAATAAGCAACATCATAATATAATAGATCGATCAGAAAATGTCAAGCAAATATTAACGTTTTATTAGCTAACAGAGCACGATTTCGCCAAAAACAAAAAATTCAGGCGTCCTAGCGTCACATTTACTTGAAGAAAAGCAAAGTGAGTAACCAGCCTAAGTGGTGTGATAGGATGACGTGTCTGGCTGAAGCCGCGTCGCGCTAAAATGGTCCGAGGTGTGAACTGAGGTGATAAGGCTGAGGCGAGCAAAAGAGTGTAGCCCTGCGAACGCGTCCTTTGCAGTCGCACGGCATACGCAGCGCGCAATATTTCGCAATATTTGAAGCTTTAGTCAATACAGACGTCAACGCAGTATAGATATCGGGTTTTTCCGAGTATAAGCCCCGGGGCTTGTAATAAGAATTGGCACTTTTCGCTTCTCTACCTTGTCCCCAAATAGAAGCCCCGGGGCTTCTATTTGGAAAATTCGATTACATAACGCTTTTTGCAGTACCAATCATACTTGTATTTTGCGTCGTTTTTCCATCTTTTAAATTAATCTTACACGCAAATAATGGAAGATTTATATGATTTTTGCAAATTCTAATAGAGAACGCGGTATTTACGTGTAATATTCATTTGAAAATACTTCGCTTCACGCATTCATGGTAATCTTTTTTCGGCTCCAAATATAAGCCCCGGGGCTAATATATGGAAAGTCAAACCGAATATAAGCCCAGTGGGGCTTCTATTTGGGGGGCTTCTAATCGGAAAAACCCGGTAAGTAGTAGAATACACACAGACTGCAGGTAGAAGTCAGGGCATCGTTGGAATGACCGCCTTTCCTCTTTTCCTCGACATAATCAACAATCCGTGCTCTCTGTTCTCCAGTACTTAGAGATGAGACTGAACTGCTGAAGATCAACTTAAAGTTTAAACTAAGCGTTCGTTTCTGAAAGCATTAAACCATATGTGCTTTCAAGCAATAGCCTTAAATAACCGATTTTACCTAGTTAAGATTACGTAGTATCAAGCGCAGATCTGACCAACTTAGGGGCTCGTAACCAGATAAAAATGCATTCCGAAAATGCTTATTTGACTGTTGGAGGTGATTTTTCGTTAATAATTAGTGTGCGTTATGCGTTATTGAGAACATGCCAGCGTGACGTGTACTAAGCGATATCCAACAGGATTGGGTGTGTCTTCGCCGTATGTATGTATGTATAGTGAGCGCAACCGCTTGTGTCACCTGAATACATTTCAGCAAACTGCACATAAACTTGGGTTCCTGTCGATCAATTGAGTTTTGCGTTCAAACAGCGAACTTCGCAAGAAATTGTGCCAATTCGCATTAATGCGCGCCGTGACATTTCGCCACTGGTGACACAAATTCTACCCACAGAATATGGGACTGTAACCTATTTTAACTATTATATTTATCATAGTAACTATTTATGTGAGGAGCGCGAATAATTAATTACCGTAATTATTCTAATACTACGACATGTCGTGCTATTTTTCGATCCCTCTCTACCCTGTCGTACTATTGGAGACTGTCGTACTATTAGAGACTGTCGTACTATATTTCGATTACTTCATCTCCGCAGGTCGATGGCTCGGAATTGCGATCCGTTCGCATCTCTATCAGCCTTCACATATTCGATAGTAACCCTGCGCTTGCGTTTTTTATGTCTCGTTAGGCTCCCCCTTTGACAGGGGCTTTGCTTATCGAGGATCAAAGATGACGGACAATCTCTTTCGCTCTTTTTGTACCCCTGAGCCCTCCTGGTTTGGCTGCCCTTGCTCCTGAATAGAATTGTCCATTCAACTATGCAAATCTCAATCAGCTTCTTTATCGTCTAATCAATAATGAGCACATTATCTGTTATGTACTACAGTCAAAACCGGATAAGTGGAAACCGCTTAAGTGAANGGAAACAATGTTCATGCCCCGAACATTTGCCCTATGTTTTGTACATGACCTAAAACCGGATAAGCGGAAAAAATTTCCTTGCCGGGTCGATTTCTCCTTATCCCGTTTTGACTGTATTATCTATTAGTACTCTTATCTGTTATGAGAAAAGGACTGCACATGAAACGCAAAGCGCGAGGCGAGAACATACAAGCAGTGTAGGCTACCGAATCCGTTTCCCTTGATAATGACATACCAGTATTCTAATAGCACGACATGTCGTACTATTAGAGACAGTCGTACTATTTTTCGAAGAGACCGTACCAAGTCGTACTATTGGAGACTGTCGTACTATTAGAGACTGTCGTTCTATTAGAATAAATACGGTAAAGGTTCTGGTTTCGGTTCAGGATCGTTAGTACCGGATACACATATTCTTTACAGTTCAATTTGGGGTACCATGAGAACTGGAATCGGAACCGAATTTGAATAAAAAAATCCATAAAATCACATCGTAAAATGTAGCGTGTTGCATGGCAACTGGCCCTCTGTTGCTATGCAACACAAGTACGAGAGCGTCCTGTGTCATAAGTCTGTGGGCGGAGTTTCGTATTATCAACAAACTGTCGAAGCTTTCGCGGAAAAAACGAGATGCTTTTGCTCTGTTTCATTATTCCAAGATTCTCCTATGCCAAATGCTCATTTTGCACTAAAATTTCAATAATTTGATTCCACCCTCAGCCTTAAATTAATTGCGCCCATGATGAAGTTCAAATCGCACATAGTATCGTATCTTGCTAGAATTCGAACGGTTTGCTTGAAATAGACTCAGGTGCCAGAGGTGTTTGCGTGGACAATACAAAGTCATGCTCGTTCAAAGAGACTAGGATTATTTCATAGATCTAGAGCGTAAATTTACGGCGTAGCTGACGGCGACAACTTTCAAATTCGTTTTCACTCATGCATTCACTTTCATATATAGCCATTGGTAATCGCTTCTTGTTGCTGCGACAGGGATTGTTTGGGTTCGGAATACTGTTGCCGATCGTAAAAGAAAGCTCTTTCTGTCGCAAACACCCCAAAAGCGCACTCATCTTAAAAGAAATTTACAGCCAATAATAATGATTGCACGCTAAAAGTAAAAGCGAGGTTTTAGCGAGAGAGGGACCCTGGACAGGACTCGGTTTCCCTTTCTACAAAACAAAGACACATGAAACACTTGGAGAGGCTGTCTATCGTATAAAGTGGTCCCTTGGGGCTGCCCATAAATAACCTGACGTCTTAGTCAGAGATTAAGAGCCTTCATGATACTCAAAAGTTAATTCTGATGTGACGGGAGGGGGCAAAAACACCACCACACTTTTATCACCAAAATAACGCCCATGCAGTCGAAAGATAGCATTCAATCGTTAAGAATGTAATCGAAGTGCGCGCAATTGCAAGCGTGTCCTGTAGCGTAGCAAGCTTACCGTAATCCTTTCCTCTGGGAGCGTACATTTTGTTTTGTTGCGCGGGTGGCGGTTTGCGAAAGAATATCGTAGGTTCGGCGTTTATTTTTATTTGAAAAATTCGCTTTTTTATATTAAAAAAGGGCGAATAGGATTCGATTATGCATCTTTATAATTTAACGCTGCAAAAGCCAACGGCGATAAATCAGGCGGTACACGGCAGTTTTGCCGGTACTAGACAGCAAGAAATTTGTGTTGGACGAGGAAAAGTGCTCGAGTTGTTGCGGCCAGATCCTAACACTGGCAAGGTGCATACACTCGTCAGTCATGAAGTGTTCGGCATCATCCGCTCTCTTTTAGCTTTTCGCCTAACGGGTGGAACAAAAGGTTCGTTTTTTTCGATTCCTAAATATTTTGAATTTTTGAATTTTCTTGCAATTCAGTAGTTTCTTTTATAACGATTTCTGTTTTATTGGTACTTCGCTTATACCAGATATACTTATACCAGTACTTCGCTTATAAGATTTTCGGTCCCAGATTGTGTTTCCTCATACCAACAGGTCCGCTTTTACCGATATTTTGCATATATCGGTCAAAACAGGCCGGTCCCGTTTTACCGGTACAAACAAATTCTACTGTATAATGATTAATGCAAACATAATATAAATCGTTTATTAATTGCACATATATTAGAGGTTAGTTAGAAATAATTAAAAAATAATTTTTATAGATTATATTGTCGTCGGGTCGGATGCTGGTCGAATAGTCGTTTTGGAGTACAATCCAACGAAGAACTGCTTCGAGCGCGTTCATCAAGAGACTTTTGGAAAGACGGGATGTCGCCGAGTCATTCCTGGCCAGTATTTGGCAGTGGATCCCAAAGGACGCGCCATTCTTATCGGTAGGCTACTTTATTGATTTCTTTCCTATTTTAAAGATGGCATCCAAAATTTAATATAATTTCCTTACCATATCTTATCACTGATTTTAGGCGCCAGCGAAAAGCAGAAGCTTGTGTATATCATGAATCGCGATGCGGCAGCCAATTTGACGATCAGCTCGCCTTTGGAAGCGCACAAGGGCTACAGCATTTGTTTCAGCGTTGTGGGCATCGATGTCGGTTTTGAAAATCCAACATTCGCTTGTCTCGAAGTTGATTATGAAGTAAGCGAGCTTTTATTTTGTTGTAAATCAACTAATTATTCGTATTTCTGCATATCCGATATTTTAAAAATAACGTGACGCTTGTAGGTGTTAAAAATCGTATTTTCAGAAGACGGTACTAACACAGCTTCGAATGCTCATTAACCTGAATATTAATCCTGAATTTGTTGACTTTTACTATTTAAAAAATCATGTCTTTTTCGTTTTCTTATGTTTTACATAAAGTTCGTACCGCTTTAAGAACTAATCATATCCAGATATACAAAATGAGCTGATAATATGGCAACATTTATAGGATGTAGACAATGATCCGACCGGCGAGGCGATGAAAAAAGTGCAGCAAACGTTGACGTTTTACGAGCTGGACTTGGGTTTAAATCACGTTGTACGAAAGTATGCCGAGCCGTTGGACGAAATGGGCAACAACCTCATCTCTGGTAATGCACCTTTTTCGCTTTTGCGCTAATTCATCTTTCCATTTCAGTGCCCGGCGGACAGGACGGTCCCAGTGGCGTCATTGTTTGCTGTGAAAACTATCTTATCTACAAGAACCTCGGCGACCAGCCCGACATTCGCTGTCCCATTCCACGACGACGAGTCAGTTTACTTTTGCTCCGTCGTTTATTTTCACTTTTTTATCAGCCCTCTTTATAAGATGATATTTACTCTCTTATTGAAATCAGGGGAGATATCGTAGAGTTCAAAAAATCAATCATTTTTAGATCCACGCAAAATTATATGTACCGTTTCCACTTTGCTAACTCCATCTTCCAGATCAAATCACTATAGAATATGTTTTTTTTGGTTTGAAAATAATATTATTATAGTGGTACAAAACTTTGAATTGATATTAAGCGGTGCTAATTTAGAACGATTTGGACGACCCAGAGCGCGGCATGTTGATCGTTTGCTCGGCCACTCACAAGACAAAGTCGATGTTTTTCTTCCTGGTCCAGTCAGAGCAAGGCGACATCTTTAAGATCACGCTAGAAACGGACGAGGACATTGTTAGTCGTGCCGCTTATCTCTAATGCTTCTCATGGTCTTTTTCTTTAGGTAACTGAAATGAAGATCAAATACTTTGACACGGTCCCGCCTGCCAATGCTATGTGCATTCTCAAGACCGGCTTCTTGTTCATCGCTTCGGAGTTTGGCAATCAGTAAGTACTTAATTCGGTGGGTATCTCGGGCTCATTCGATCTGAAACAGCAAGAGGTTGTTGAAATCACCTAAAACTATTTATGAATTTGCCTCTGAAGTAAAAAAAGTGGAACACCGTCTATTGCAGCTATTTGTACCAGATCGCACGCCTGGGCGACGACGACGATGAGCCAGAGTTCTCGTCACGAATGCCGTTGGAAGAGGGCGAGACGTTTTTCTTTGCGCCGCGACCTCTGCAGAATCTGTCTCTGGTCGACGAACTCGAAAGCCTCGCTCCCGTGCTCGCTTCTCATGTAAGAATTTCATATTTTATTATTTTGGGTGGAGTTTTCATGGTGGTACGGGGAAGGATTTAATAATTCTTTCATTTTTGCATTGAGGATTGACTTGAGTCGACTGACGTGGCCGACGTCCACAATTACATGGAATGAAATTCGTTCGAATAGTGATTCTTAGTAATTGTATAGGAAATGTTGGGTGTAGTACAAATTATGTCGACTTTAATCAGCACAAAATCTTTTCAAGTTAAAAATTATGAAGCGCATTCAATACAGAAGTGTGAAAAGCGTACGAATCATTCAAATAAATGAATTATTTGTGTGCGTTTAAGGTGGGCGATCTGGCGAACGAAGACGCACCGCAGATCTATGCGGCGTGCGGACGAGGTCCTCGCTCGAGTGTGAAAGTGCTGCGACACGGTCTCGAAGTGACGGAGATGGCCGTTTCCGAGCTGCCCGGCAACCCCAACGCCGTTTGGACCGTCCGAAGAAGCGTTGACGGTTTGTTTTCAGCTTCTCTATGCCGCGCACTACCCTGACAGTAGAATTTTTTGTTTTGATTTCGTTTATACTGATAAAAAATGATTCGGGCCTCTAAGCCTCAATATAAACAAATTTCATTGTAATGAAGACAATCTGTTTGCTTTTGCAGACGAATACGATGCTCACATTGTCGTCTCTTTCGTCAACGCCACCCTTGTGCTCTCCATTGGCGAGACCGTCGAGGAAGTGACTGATTCCGGCTTTCTCGGTACCACCCCCACGCTCGCCTGCTCGCTCATCGGCGACGACGCCTTGCTTCAGGTAAGAAGCGAATGAAATGGGTGGGAGGTGTAGTGGGTACGTACTCCTAGGGCATGTTTATAACTTTTGCAAGACGTACTTTATTCTTCTCCCCCACATGTCGATTAACACCCCCTTTGCTAATAAATCGTTTTTCTTTGAAGAACGATTTGTCATTCCTTTCTTCTGTATCATTTCCGACCGAATTGTCCTTTTTTCAATTACTCGACCAATTATGATATCTTATCATAATCTATCGCAGATTTACCCCGACGGAATCCGTCACATTCGATCGGACCGGCGAGTGAACGAGTGGAAGGCGCCGGGCAAGCGCTCGATCGTCAAGTGCGCCATCAACCAGCGTCAGGTCGCGATCGCTCTCAGCGGCGGCGAGATCGTTTACTTCGAGTTGGATGCGGTACGTCTACATAATTGTCAAAATTCCTCGATCAGTAACAATAAATCGTTAATTAAAGCAAACTGCGTAGAAAGTCGATAGCGCTTTTTTAAAATCAATACGGGCTTGTAAAAATGAAGGAATTATTGTCATTCTAGGTGGAAAACGTTATTTACACACTGAAAAGCGAGCTTATTTTTGTCAACCATGGCGTTTAATTCAGTTTCTTGTTACTGATCGAAGAATAGTGACTATAACCTTAATTTTGTACGCCCATTGACACATGACTTGCAGACCGGCCAGTTGAACGAGTACACAGAAAGAAAGGAATTGTCGAGCGAAGTAGTGTGCATGGGCCTCAGCGAGGTACCGCAGGGCGAACTGCGCGCCCGTTTCCTCGCCGTCGGACTCGCCGATCGCACCGTCCGCATCATCTCTCTCGATCCACAGGACTGCCTCGCCCCTCTCAGGTTCGCTATCTGTCTATCGAAATATTTCGACCGTCAAAGCCATCTTATCTATTTAATAATCACAAAAAGATACATGCAAATCGGTTATCCTTTGTCTTGGTCTGTTCTTATTATTCTTCTATTTGAACTTAGGCGCAGATATTTTATGGCGAGCGTAACAAATGATACAGGAATAATTCCCCGTAACTTAAAGCGCGTACTCGTTTTTGGGAAACGCACGCATTATCAAACAGCGAGATAACAGCTAGACAAAAAAATTATTAATGGCTCACCACGGCAAGATCGTCAATTTCTGCAGACGACGAGTTCATATTTTTTACTATAATGATATTACTTTAATTTACTCGAATGAATGCGATTGAATTCGAGCCGTTTGGATTTCAGCATGCAAGCGCTGCCGGCTGATTCCGAGTCGTTGGCGATTGTTGAAATGGGCGGCGACGAAACCACCGGCTCTGCGCTCTTTCTCAACATCGGTCTTCAGGTTGGTCGATTTTTTATGCTTTCTCTCCGTGGGTTAGGACGCGTACAAGTATTCTTGCGTGCATAGAAGCGTAACTAAGCGTATATTTTGCGCTTGCAAGAAAAAGTTTTGTTGCACGCAGTGGAGAATTGAGAGGATCTTTATGCAAAAGTGCCAATGCAGATGATCTGTGCTAATGTTTTATGTCGTCAAATTTGCACAAGCGATAGCCGATATAAACGGATTTTATTATGTACTAGACATAGGAGGGTGAAAATAGGAGGACAGTTACACCTGATCTCTCTAAACGATTTTTACCGTAATTCTCTTTGCAGAACGGCGTACTGCTTCGCACAGTCCTTGACCATCTCACTGGCGACTTGAGCGACACGCGTACTCGATATCTTGGCACCAGGCCAGTCAAGTTGTTCAAAGTGAAAATGCAGGGCAAAAATGCGGTTCGTTTTTACGGTATCTTTATGATTATTATGAGTCGTTGATGAATTTTAGCTACTGGCAACGTCCAGCCGCGCGTGGCTGCTCTACTTTTACCAAAACCGATTCCACCTCACTCCGCTGAGCTACGACACGCTCGAATACGCGGCCGGTTTCGCCTCGGAGCAGTGTCCCGAAGGCGTCGTCGCCATCGCCGCCAATACTCTCAGGTACATTTCAACACAGAGTCTTTCATGATAATTCATCACTTTTGCGTTCGAATTCGTCATGCTTGAAATACGTCACTCTTGCATTCTGTCAGAACGCTCTTTTGACGAAATTGAATGCTAGAGGGACAAGGTGGAATGCAATAATGATGAATTTGAATGCAAGTGGGATGAAGGCGAATGCATAAGTGACGAATTACGTTGCAAGACGGCGTAATTCACCGCTCTATTACCCCCATTGAAAGAGCACAATATTCCTTTTAAAGAATTTTGGCGTTGGAAAAGCTGGGCGCCGTCTTCAACCAAATGACTCATCCCTTGACTCGCACTCCACGACGAATGATCGTCCATCAGCAGTCTGGTAACGTCATCCTCATTGAAACCGATCACAATGCATACACCGACGAAACGAAACAGCAACGGCGACAGCAGATGGCCGAGGTTCGACTTTTTTTATACGTTTCGTTTTATCACTGTACTCAGCCGAGATGAAAGGTCTTCCTTTTTGCGTCTATTACCGCTACTTTATAGAGTATCGGGTTTATTTCATTCGTGCGTCTTTAAATTAGTCGTTTTTGGAAAATTGTGTTATTATGAGCTTTTGTTTTTAATTTGCAATGAGGCATTTAGATTTAAGAATAAGATTTGATTTTCAATAATCTAGTACCAGTTTGCAAAAATCGCAGTGCATTATAACGTCCATGAGACTTGCTTGCGAAATCGTTAATTCAGAAAGTTAGGATCAGATAAAATGCTTCAGTCGCTAAAGGTAAAGCGGATACAGCAAACGATCAATAAATATCTTGGTTTACCGTAATATCTGAATTATCATGTATTCTTACAAAATATCACTCGTTTAGGAAATGGTCGAATTGGCGGGCGAAGACGAGCAAGAGCTGGCCGCGGAAATGGCGGCGCAGTTTTTGCAAGAGAACTTGTCTGAAAAGGAATTCAACGCCCCTCGAGCTGCCTACGGTCTGTTCATGAAAACGACGTAAGGGTCGAGGAATACTGAATGTGCTCGTTTGCTTGCAGGAATGTGGGCGTCCGTCGTTCGTCTAATGAATCCTGTGAACGGCAATAAACTTCAAGACTTTCCACTTCCTCAGAACGAAGCCGCCTTCTGGTCAGTTTTCCTTATTTATAGTTCGAATATTATATATTAAAGGAGGAAATTTATACGTTAAAGTCTAATTTCTGTGTCTGCGCAAAGTAATGGTCATTTGTGAAGTTTCACTCATTACGACTTAATTATGACCGAATCGACGCTAAATTTGGATAACCGCGACGAAGGGCGAGTTCCAAAAGGGCGCCGCTAACTATCGCCTTGCCGCCGTCGATAAAATGCATGCAATTATTTTTAAACATTGAAACTTGAAAAACATGAACTTTGAGTGATTTTTCGCGACTATATCGTTTTTACTTTAATAAGGACATTTTTAATTTCGAAAAGGACCTCTTTCCTATTAACAACGACATTTGTGATATCGAACTTGTTAGAAAACGTCCCTTTTGAAAACATCCTTTTTGAAGAGAAAAAAATGTTTGTTGCAGCGTGGCGATCGTGACATTCGCAAATCAGCCGGACGCCCAGTTCGTGTTGGTCGGCGCGGCGAATCGATTGAAGCTGCGACCGCGACAGTGTTCGGGCGGATATGTGTACACGTTCTTGCTGAGCACGCAGGGCGACCACATGGATCTCATTCACAAGA
>NIUQ01004191.1:0-14541 GCA_002796945.1 Plectus sambesii
GCCGCATAGCCTAAAAGACAACTGATGCCGATACTGATCAGTCACCGCACTTATCGCTGCAATTTCAACACAGCTGCAAAAGTTTCATGAAGTTTCATGAAGTTAGCCCCTAGGGCTCACAATATCAACCAAGCCAGCGATCGTTTATCTTTATTCTCATGTATCATTTTTGGTAAGGTTTTCGGCTCGCCAATAAAAGTCTGTTCATGGAGCAAATTCCTTTATCATACAATGAAATCCCCCTCAAATCCGACAGAAGAGAATGTAGGACACTTTGATGTTTGCGAATGAGGTCATTGAGTGCCCAAAGACAGGTTGGGTCGTTGATGAAATACTACGCAGCACTCATCAGATTAAACTAAATGTATTTTTTGAAATTCGAATACTCAGCGTTGCGAAGAAAGAATAAAAATGCTTGGGGACGAAATGAGCAAGTGGTGCAGATAGCGGTGGAATGCAGCAAGCTATTCCAGCCATACTTTAATTGTTGCGTAAGATTAGTGAGCTGTTCTACTGTTTTCACCTCAATTAGAACGGATCATAATTTGGAGCGAATTGTTAATTTCAGCGTTTACTGACACCATTTAAGGACTGAAGCTATGATTCGGATCGAAACTGGCCGTTCTGTCAGTGCGAATTCCTTGTACATGACCAAGAGGCGGGGGAATTCACAATTGTGAAACGTTATTTTAAGGGGCTTAGGCGTAATGTAAATGTTGGGTAGAAGTCATGTCCTGCGACAGACCTTCATCTTGCTACTCATTAATATGTCGCCGTTTATTTGCTTCCTATCACACCTGACATTATATGTCAAAACGAGCTTCACGAATATCGTTAGCGTATACCTCCTAAGTCTAAGCCTTAACGAAAAACTCAGCAATGCAATCCTATAGTTCAATGGCTTGAAACGGAAGTGTTATAATACTTGCGCAAGTGCGATAAATAACCCTATTTTTAATTCCTGCGTTCGCCTGAGAACCGTAATCTTTCTATTGATAAGTCTTTAGCTTAAGTGTACGATATTTACGTGTTCGCTTCGGTGCGGAGGACAGCGCGCGTTGACTATACCGGGTATACCTTTCAAAGTCCTCCTAGGACATCTCGCATACTCACATATTCGCATATTCACATATTTTGTAGCAAACTTTGACACCCTCGCTTGCCAGCAAAACTAAAAACAATATAGTAAAGGTGACATACCTGAGCATGGCCGATAACAAAAATCACGGCGAAGAGTGTAAAGACGAAAAGCGGGTGGCGATGGTCACCGGCCATCGCTCGTCGTGCGCGCAGACTGGCGACAAGGATCACGAGTGTCACTGTAGTGGCAGCGAAGAAAACACGAAAGCGCCAACGGGGGTGGGAAGAGTCTGAGTTGAGTGACAGGAGCGTCCACTACTTGTGACCTCTGTCTCCCACGGTTCTCTTGCTTCCGCGATATGCTAAAAAATGAAAGACGCTTTATCTTCGTTTTGCACGATTTGCTGCCGTCGAATAAGAAAAATTAGCAGAGCGTGTCATGAACTACGTCTAGAAGGAACGATCATTTTCTTAACGCCTTATCGCAGAGGCGAAGTGCGAGAGACCTTGGGGATTCCCTCATGCTGACTGGCTCTCGCTTTGCACCTGCCTTATTGGAGAAAAGAGGCATGGGAAGGAATATAGGAGCCGAAAATTTCATTGTTTCTGTTATTCGCTTGACAATAATTTCAAACATTCATAGGGATACCAAATCCTTTGCTTTTGCTTGCTGTCTCACTATGGAATGCTATGAAAGCCTGCGCCTAAATTTTGTTTTTTTTAATTTGCGTCTGTAAATTAAGAAATCTGACACCAAAGTTACTGCCTAAATCGAGATACAACGACAAAGAGGCCGCCGCGAACGAACGCAAAAAATATATCACGACCAGAAATCAAACGCTGTTTAACGTATTTAAACCCATAATTAATAGCCGTTTTAGCGGTTAATAAAATTTAAGAGTCCGCGCATCGTTAATGACACTCGCACAAAGAGGGGGGTGCAAAAGAAGCGTCTGTGACGGGCGCGAGTAGCGCGCGAAGAGAGACAGATTCACTGCCCCAGCCGGTTTGCCCCGACTCGGAAACCGTCTCCCATCTCCCACACATTCCTCGCTGCACAGTCAGTTTGATGGCGAACGGCAACGGACGACGCTCGCGCGTTAGTCGCACAAGGACCGTTCGTCCCACGGACAGGCAGTCGAAACTTGTTCCGTTTGGCAAAGCAACGTAGGATGATTGTTGACTGCACACGCGAGAACCAGACGACCCTGATTTGTGCAACACGAACAATACTGGACAAGGCCATTACGGCTTGGGGTTCATTCGTCCCTGACAATGACCTCGTTTCAAAAAAATTCTGCATGCTAAAGGAAAATAGTGGAAATCCAGGAAATAAAGCTGAAATTCAGCGTTTAATTTTTTACTTTTATGTTAATATTCTCGCGCGAAGCGTAGACACTGCACTTCAAATCAGTTCATCCAAACATTCGTGCGTGCTTCCATTCATAAGTCGATAGGGGTTTTCTGCTATGAAATTGAGGAGCTATTTGGCTGAGCGTTAAAGTGACAGTTTCAAGCAAGAAAGATGAATCAGTGGAATTTTGCTTTTGGAAACAAAACTTGTTCCTTTCAATGTTGACGAAGCAAAAACATGTTGACTGGCGCCTGACACGCGGGCGCCGATTTGTTACTTACCCAAGCTCCTTAATTCTAACGCGTTGCGCAAAGGGTAAAAAGATTCTCTACGGTCGGCGGGGGATCAAGTTCTAGAATGAAGGAGGCAACCATCTGGGACATTGTGTGATATGAAGGAGCAAAATATGGCGACAGCTTTTCCACCCACCGCAGTTTGATAACAATTTTAATTAGTAGCATATTAGTGTTATGTTTGAGCATAAGAAAATATTACAAATATCGGCAAGACGGGCGGGATAACGTCCTTCATGCAACCATCTTTCAGCACTGCTAACGCTGTAAATATAAGCCTGAATATCACTGTTATAATAGTCAGGCTTACGAAAAATTTGCGCAGAAATGTTGCATATTGACCTTTTAGTCAGTTAGTGCGAGACACAGCGCTGGAACACAAAAACAATGCAATAGTGCAAGGCAGGAATGTATCGAAAAGCATATGTAGTTAAAAGGATGATAGTAGAATTTTAAAATACCGAGTGCATCGAAGCCAAAAGCTACAAAATGGTAATTCTCAACAACGCCTGCGAACGAATAGACGCACGCGTCGCAACGGAATCCAGCAGTCCCTAACATTATCGAGGCGGATGATTTTAGTGATACCGACAATAGAGAAACGCGGCGAACGTCAATGACTGCAGTGACGCCTAATAACACACTGGCCGGAATGGCTGAAAGCGAGCACAGTAAAGCGAAAAACGACAATGAAAGCGATTAAACGGACAAAGGACAGTGGGTCTGTGTGCGCGGCAGCCCGCTGAATCACGCCCCCAATGGACTGCTGGTGGTCTATTACGCGGCCGCGCCGCCGTCCTTTGACTGACATGCGCTGCGAAAGGAAGCGAATGCCCAAAGGTAGAGGGGGCGTGGCGGTTTAATTCAGATGCACGACACCCAAAAAAAGCCTAATAGGCTCACATTTCAGTTAATTTTGGTAGACCACGAATATTGGTATTTGCAACTGTTTTTGAAAAAATTAGATTAGATTGGGGCGGATATATGCTTGGAGTTGGGTTTTGGGATACCTCCAAGCACTTTTCAGTAAAGGTCACAAAAGTTGCTAAGAGAAGTGATTCCTACATTTATGCCAATAAAGATTTGTCACTTCTCTGTCCGACGGGGCCAGATAGGCTTTCGACGCTAGCAAAAATCTGCTTTCAGACGGAGAAAGAGATGTTAACATAATCCCTACGCGTACATCTGAACGTACTTCGTGTCGAACTAACTTGTTATACAGAGAAAGGTGACGCCACCGAGAGCTAGACCTAAGAAAGTTGACGAGGAATAACCTGGAAATAGTGTCAGAGTGATGCAGTGGTGTTGTCTTAGTCTACTAAACTGACCGCGGCAACGTTATGTTCTGCAGGACCGAATCGAATTCAAGGCAGCTCTAGGGAATTTCAAGCCCTTAATGAATGGCGCAGCAACTTGCAGAGTCCCTAATTTTCACCGCCGTGGCGCAAAACTTTTGTTTCTTCACCGTTCAAGGCAAATTTTGCATTTTTGTAAGTGCAAGCAAAAAATTGCCATTCTCGGGCGAATAGCTCCTTTGAGGAACCAAAGAGATCTTTAAGGCATCGTTAACAATTCTGCCTAAGCTGGAGTGATGGGCTTTTGAAGGGCGCTGAATATGAACGGCCTTTCGTCTCGTTGTTGGGGATGGTTAGGTGTACTTAAGTTCACAAAACAGCCCCTATCTTACTTAACAGATAAACGCCCGCAACTTCCTTTATCGATCATTATGTTTACTTCCTAATATACTTCACGTTTCCTGTAATCCTGTTGGATCGCGCAACTTCTCCTGCTAGAGTTCACGTGCCACCCCTTGCGAGGGCAGCAATTGTGAAAACTTTCTTTGGCACTTGAATTTCTTTTCACTCAATTTCACTCGATTTGGGCATTGGCGTGAACCGCTGATTCAATCCAGCCCTGGCCATCGCGCGTCAGCGTCACTCGACGCAGGCGGCGCGAAAACACCCAAGTATACGTCTGATTCACACGAAACACGCACTAACGCGATTCAACGAATGCTCTCTTTCGCACTCTCAGCAGGCGAGAAGGCGGCGGTGGCGGCGGACGAAACGAGCTGGATTATTCAGTGGGGTGGGCAGATTTTACGCTCTGGTTTGGCCGCCGCAACATGAGCCATCGATATCGCATCGTCTCGCCTTCCGGGGTTCGACTGCCTTCCTCCGCGCGGCCAATAGGCGCGTCCAGCTGGGAGATGGGCATCGGCCAGTTGCCTCATCCCAGTGTCCGTCCAGTCGATACGTTTATCCATTTAGCTGTGTAACGGTTCACATGCCGACATGTCCTTCGGGGAAACCGATCAGATACGAAAGACCAGTGGCGATCGTGACCCTATTGAAATGTATTCTGTGGATCAAACTATTAGGCTGTCCTAAACGTTCATGCACGATCTTCTGCAGTCTCCCAATTTTCATTGAAGCGATGAGTGGTTGCTTCGTTTGTATGAATCACACGATTGATCTCTTTGAAAGTCTTCGTCAGATCAGCTTGACTCTCCGACACCTTTAATTTGATCTTTTCATAGCGCGAACTTACAGCACAATTGACAAAGCGGCCGTTTTTCCCCTACGACACTGACTGAGGGGAGGTTACCCGGACAACTACTAGTCGAAAAGAAACAGAGGAAATGGACATTCCAGCTGATAATAGACTCTCAAGGCCTCAAGCTTCAAGTCTGACCATGGCCAATAAGACTGGATAAATTGTTTACAGATCGATTATAGAAGCTTTAACTTTTATGACAACCTAATTGAAGACTGCATCACACTCTGGATCACTCCCGTGATGTCAGGTGAACTACAGTAAGAAATCAGTATGAATAAATATGAAAAGTGCCCTCTTTGAATTGAAAAGTGACCTTATTTAAGTAAATATATATTGTATTATGCATCGCATTCTTCCCTAGCGTCCATATTCTTGGGCGTAAGCTGCTTTCTCTCCTCGAGCGCATCCACTTCAAAAACGTTGACTGTCCATACGTTGCCATGCTTAATTATCCTCAACTCATTGAAGATCGCGTTCGGTCGCCTTTCTTTGTATGCGCTATCGATGTTCAGAAAAACTAATTTCCTAATCAATAAAAGTCAATCAGAAACCCCTCTACTGCCTAGGACTGTATATGTACGATTGCTAAGCAACGGAGACAATATTCATTTCGTGGCAAACGGTTTCTATGTAGGAAACGGTTGCTATGACGGCAGAACTAAACATCAGGTGATAATTTGAACAGAAGCAACTTGCGAATTGAGCAAACAGACACGTAGGACGAAGATCGGACGCGGACACGATGGCTATATGGCTGCGCTATGTCGTTGTATGTTCGGTGTTACTGAATATTGAGGTTTGTGTTTGGGCGGTTTCCTGGTATCGTAACTAAATGAACCTACAGTAAACCCCGGACAAATGCAGCACATTGACATCCAGTCAAAAAGCTGCAGTTTTCCGGTTACTGCGTTTATGTGGAATCGTTATAAAGTAGAAAAAACGGGAGCCGAAAAATTGCTTAACTGAGACAGGTTTTGTTCTAATCGGCATTTTACAGTATTTTCGCCGAGTTTTGGAGATACAACCCTGAAAAAGTATTGAGTGAAAATTTTCCATGTGCGAAATTATTTGCCAAAGCGATGATAAATTTAGAGGAAAGCGCTTCCCTTGCTCACACTTTATTCTGAATTTTTTGAATTTGAAGTCTTTTTTGATTACCTTATACTTGTTCTTTGCCTCATATTGTCTCAAATCGATATCTGTGCATTCAAATTCAAACTTTGCTAACCGCAGATCGTAATAAAATTATTTATTTAGGTTGATATTGCAGCAACCGCAGCTGCTGTTGCGACGACAGGCGCTAATACGGACGCATGCGGTTTGCTAAAATGTAAGGAGAGTCACATTACAGTCTGAGACGTCAAATATTATTCCAGAGTTTATCGATATTTATTGAAACAGTGAAAGAATTGATAATCAGTTCTTGATAATAGTCTTCTGAGAGAACAATTATCCATACTTTTGGTCTTTTCCAAGTAAGTTCGATGTCAAAAGTGTACAATTTGCTTCAATCCGCATAATAAGCTAGGGGAATGTAGAAACAGGGATTAGCCCAGTTTTCGAATGTGCTGAATCTTCAAAGTAGCTCTTCTTTGGTATATTTGAATATGGTACATGTAAGCTCTGAATACTATATGAGTACGTCATATGCATCAAAATGTGTCTGCAAACATCTAAATCAGAACTCAGATTATGGAGATTACTTATACAGGAATTTGTGCCAGGCAGGAGTCTGTTTCATAAATATGTTGTGACAACAACTGCTATAATTAGTAATTGGAGAGTTGCAACAACTAATCTGTTGGCATATAGGCGGAAAAACGTCATGCTAACATGACAACTGACTTGTTGACGTACCTCCCACAGACTCATCTCGTAATTAGACAGCTCCCTAATGTTAGTCTCTGAAATTCAAAGACAGCTTTGTAGGAGCTGAAAAGTCCGACTTTGAAGCAACTATGAGTGATACGGGATTAAATTCACAGAGCTCAGTAGGCTCAATATCATTATTTCAATTAGGAGTTCATAGATAGTTGGATTATGATACTGAGTCAGCTTGGCGCAACTTTCTACGAATTTTGTGAAATTAGCTCTCTTGGAGTTTAAAGGCTATGCAGCCTTTATGAACCTTTGTCTCGTCATTAATGTAGACTTCTTTCAGCGTGCCTTAATGCTAGCGACGTAAACTTCGCCGTATGCGACAAGATTCTGGACGAATATCAACCGCCATGCTGGAAGGATATGAAGTCGCTGGTTGGGCAGTTGCGGCAGAGCCACTTGGCCGAGGCTGCGCTACTCAGCAGCTGCATCAGCGCCGAACCCGAACCAAACGACAACCTACTGGCTCCCAAATTGGTAAAAAATTGAAATCTTTGTTGCAACATTTGCTCCTGATTGCTTGTATTCTCTAAAATATCGCCTTTGGGTCTATTTTACTAATGCAAAGTCCTAATAATCGAGCTTGGCTGACTGAGTTTCATATTCCAATAATATAGGATCTCGTATCAATGCATGAGACACAGCCAGCTTTTCTCAGGTTTAGTTATTCACTGAGCTCTAGTAAACTGAGCGCAACAGAATATTATTGAGATTTTGACGAAATCTTAGCAAAAATTCGCATGCACCATGCTATTAACGAATTTCTGAAGATCAGTTTTGCTACCGCTTCTTTCTCTCTTGTAATAGTAATATCTACATTACCATCTAAGAGCAATGTTACAAGTATTATCGATTGCATACCGAGAGAAGACCCGAGCCGCTGCATAGAAGCCTAAGGGGGTTCGCCGGCAATCTCACTCATTTCCGGCTAACAGTCGGAGGCAGGTAACGATCGATGGTCTGAGGGGGCGCATACGTGCACTTCCTCTAATAGTTTTTTGAAAAGATTGTCGCTTCGTGGCGAAAATTTTTGACTCCCCACTAAGTATTAAGTTCATTAACATAGAGCCACTAAGAATTGCTCAGCTGGCTTCCTACTGTATTTCAACCGTGCATGACGCTGTGCCAGAGGTATGCAACGCAACCTGTTGAGAGCAGATCGCAGCGGCTTTGTCCACTGCCATCTTTGTTAACAGCGATCAAAAGATATTTATTCTTTGCAGACTAAACAGTGTCAATCGATGCTCGGCAGCTACCAGCACATCGCCAGTCAGTCGGGCTGGGCGTCGCGAAAGAAGCGCGACACCTCCAAAGACTGGACCAATTTCTACAAGTGTATCAACGACGCCCAGCGCCATCACTCTATCTGCACGCAACTGTCCGACTGCTGCCCAAGACAGCAAAAGTAAACAGCGAATCAATTAGCTGGCGGGAAATCAAAAATTAACTTTTGTATTAGGGACATGTGTTATTGAATTGCTTCACTTAATCACTGGGTTTGAGATCAGTTGATTGTGTCTCATATCTTGAACGCATGGTCATATATGACTGAAATGTGACGCTCAACCAGTCGACTTTTGCGTGACTGAGCGTTTGCGAAATTGAGACCACAGGGACGAATGAATAGTTTATCATTGGAGAACCTTTTACTTCATTTCGAAACTGAAAAAAGTATGAGACAATTGCAAAAACAAGAAAGCGATGCCTACGCAAAAGATATAATAATAAAACAATCGACAGTTGTACCTTTTGCGCGCATTCTGAAACTGTTATTGTGGAATATTTAAAATCTATAAAGAAGGTTTAAGAGATTCCATTGCTACACTGTAACATAATTATTTACATAATATTCTTCATATGGCTGTCATTTTAGGTGTTCTTGGCAAAACGCCCTCCAGCCAGCCCACACTTCAGCACTCCAGCTCAAAATTCAACTCTTTGGTGTGCGTCAGAAATGCATTGCCACATTGGACAAGGATGGTCAGGAACAATATGATAGCTGGAACATGCTGGGCAATCAGCCGATTTGGAACGAAGAGTGATACATACTTGGTTGATCTTGCAATGTTATATTTTGCTGTCCACAGAAATCCATAACAAATGCCAACATAAACCAACGTTACTTAATTGTAGCTAACACTTTTCAATTAAACACCGCAACAACATATTAATTAATTTTGACCAACCCCGCATTAACGGACATATTAAGAGGTTTTTTTACCGTAACGCAGTAACTCTCTTGCTTACATCGTGAAATCAATTACGGGGAACGGATCTCTTTGAAACATTGCAGCCCGGTTATTTTAACTATCCGAACTCTACCATGTGCATTCATGAACGTATAATTGCAATCACTTGATATTTGTTATTACTATTTCTCGACAATCAGCTTTACGAAAATAAAAATGATCACCACCAATCGTTAGTAAAGTATAAAGCAAATAGAGTGTCGTATATCATGTCGACAACATGTCCATGTCATGTTTATTCTCTACCCCGAGCCACTTGTTATCACAATGCTGAAGTCACAGCGAGGGCCGTATTCGCCTAATTAAGAGCCAGGACTATCATCTTTGGCAGGAAACTGAGCACTGTCTGCTTGTGGGTGGCGATGTTATTACGCCAGAAAATGACACGCTTCGTGCGTCATCACTGACGCAGAAAATAGATCAATATGGTGGTACGGATTCCGTTCAGTCGCCGCATATTGCGTCTCGACGCGATAGTGATCAGGTCGATTCACTAATCTGAGTCGCGCGCAACAAATTAGCGAAGACGGCTACTGTACTACCGTTTCGCTTCGCCGTTTCAGCGACGCTCGGTTAACTCAGTCGCTGCTCTTGTTCCAGTCAGTATGTGAATAATATAAAAGTCATACTGTGCACTTAGCTTGCAGCTAGTGGCGTTGCAGCGACCGCTCGCTTATAATCGAACTATGCGCAGCCATGTATCTTATAGTGATGGGCTTGTTTTTACGCTTATCACCTATCGGCTTTGGCGAGTGTAATGAGTCATGCATAACTAATCTAACTACTAGCGTGGACTAGTTTTTACTGCATGCAAATCTTTAAACAGCGAGATAATAGGTGGTTAAATATGATAGATGGTTGTTCTTGATCCGGTTAATTTAGTTTAGGCACTGCAAAGAGTCAATTCAAAGATGCTTCTGGTGACTGCTATAAATGACGTCATAAGGAGATAAGGGGGGAGATGGCTCGCGGAGGACACCCGTGTTGCTCACGAATGCCCAAGGTTGTGTCGTATAGATATCGATTGATATGGACGTAGTGGAGAGGGCGAGCTGCCAAACCGCAGCGAGCGCATGAAACTAGTTTTTTAATTATATTGAGGTTGTTTGGCTGCACGAAGTTAGAAAACCTGTTATTAACACGCGTGTATAGATGAAAGTTCGTGAAAAGCCTCTTGTCTCATTCACTTTCGTCGAAATCGATCTGATGGTCGCGATGAGTGAGTTAAGCGTCATCCCGCATAATTGACTATGCATCAAGACCTATATGTGTAATATTTTGTGTTAAATTAATTACGCGGCTTTGCAGCGAACTGTTCAAGTTGGTGAAGATATCCAAAGCGCATTGCTGGTTGAGGTGCGCGTCAAGGAAACTTCAAAGAGAAATTATTTCACAAGCGTGTCAATGAATGGAAAGGTGCGCTCTATTCTCTTTTAAGCAGGACACAAAATTTACATACCGTAACAAATTAGCGAATAGGTTATTTATAGTTGCTTTTGCCCAGTCGGAATTGTTTGAAGAGTTTCTCAGAAAGATGTGACTACTTTGTAGAATAGGTGGACATTCGGCGTCAATAGTTCCCTTACACTTCTTGCGTGTTCGTTCCGCAATGAGTGTAAATGTGAGCTTCCTCTACACCGACCATTGTTCTATACTTCGTTGTCGTAAATCATCTAATCATTCCGAAAATAAATCGCCACTTTTATGGGACAGCAGCAGTTTAAAATAGGCTCGTGATAATCAATATAGCCATTTGACATACAGCTGTGCAATGCTATTTTCTAAAGTATGTTTGATGCCGAAGTGCCGTCATTTAGCCCTTACTGCCTCTATCTCTGACCATTAATACGTATGAAAATCTAACCGAAACCTATATCTTCTAACTAGCGGCTAACAGCCATAGGTCTATTTAGCATCCATTTAACATCTGCGTACACTGAAAGTCTTGCGAGGATGCTAAATTGACCAACTAGTGTAAGGCGCTTACATATCTTCAGTTCTTATTCCTTTCCACCATAATCTGCCTTCTTGATAAATTCATGGCATATCTGCTAAAGATGAGTGGCAGTCTTGGTTTCGACGTCACCATATGTATCATCCAGCGCTAGTGAACTGAGTAAAAGCGTCGCTGAATGGTGGCTGATTGAAAGTTGCGATTCCCTGTAGACCAGCAGAGGCGGTTGTAGTCATTATCTGGGAACGTTCGCATTAGGCAACGCACTGCCAATAGCTCGAAATCTGTCGGCGAGGGTCTGGCATGACGCAGTTATTTACTACTTCTAGCGTCATTCGATAGTGTCTGCCGCTTTAGCGGCGCTAGAGACGATAAATGAGGATGGGACTTGAAGGCGCACGCCTCTGCCGAAAAGCGCGAGCCTTCTGTGTCTTCATCGTTCGAATTATGGCATTCCGAATTAGTTCTTCGCTCTCTTCAACTTAAATCACTGGAGTGTAGAGGTCCCCGAAATTACAATTTCAGTTTCAAGTACACCGCCATTCATCATAATTCGTCACTCTTGCATTCCGTTTTGTCATCTCTGCATTCAATTAGAACGCTAGTTTGACGAAATGGATTGCAAGGGTTACAAAGTATGATGCAAGATTGACGGATTATGATGAATTGCGGTGTAACACTTTCGTCGCTTCCGATTCCGGTTCGCATATAAGCGATTAATTTTACTGCGATTGCTGTCAACACAAGTCCGGAATAGGTATCGCCAGCCGCTTGTGATCGTGGACTATGTGTCTCTATGTTCAGCCAAATCATTTTATTGCGTGGCGGTTATGTGAAGGACATCGAATATCAATAGGGTTAACTCTCCGGTTTTTGTCCCTTTATCCTACTATAAATAATGAATCAAAATTCTCTCAATCGCTAACGTCTGACATCTCGGTTGGTTCATTATCCATCCTCGTGTTAAAGTGATTTTGTTTGCCTCGATGCGTTTCACGCTTTAAATGAGATACATTATGGTCAAAATGTCCTGATCAGTAGCAAGAAATCTTAGGTTAAGTAGGGCACACTGCTTCGAACATCGATAGCGCTTCGTGCTATCAATTAATGCGCGTAAACAACCAAGAAATTACTATCATACTCGGTGAAAAACAGTGTTCAAGCACCGAAAAGCGAGCTCATCTTTGCCAACTACGGTACTTGGCGAGATTTCTTGTTACTGATCAAAATATTTAGACTTTAAATAACAGGTGAAGATTAACTGTCGCTTTTTGAAACATTACACTAATATTTACACCTCAGCCTAAAGTTACTGAATAACCTGTTTAGTTCAGAAATGGCAGAGGAAATTAGAGAGTTCCATGGATACGCAAGGTTGCATGTTTCGCCATGTAACGCATTAAATATTGTGTAAAGACTGATGCAGTCGAGACGCGTTTTGTACTTGTTCTTCTGATTAAAACCTGGGGGCGTGTATTGAATTTGAGCAATTTCCACGCTTCAACTATATTTTGAAATAAAGATCGAAGCGACTCATTAGAAATGAGAATTCTTTATATCAGTAGTCCCTGCAAGCGACGCGCTTAAACATTCATGGTCTATCATCGTAATATGTCGCTTTCGAATTTAATGTCATCAAACTTGCGTTCTAATTGAATGCAAAGTTGACGAATTTGGATGGAAAAGTGATGAATTACGATGAAAGTCCGTGATACAGCCTCGAAAGCGTTTAATCGATAAAACCATTGAGAGCCCGCATGCCCTCCCCTCATTTCGCGAATGGGAAGGGAAATGAACTAGAAAGAGAAAAAACGGCGAAAAAGAAGACGAAGGCGTGTAATTCTCTCTGCGTGCCCGATGGCTGTCGCGTGCCTCGAGGCGGCGAGACCGCCGAATGGCGCGGTCGCATCCGCCGTGACGTCACTAACGCGTGCGTGGTTCGCCCGAACACGCCAAGTTCCTTATGGCTGCGGGCCGTCTTCGAATGGATTCGCTCCATTTCCACTTTTATCGTTGTCATTTCTTAGTCAGTAACTGAGATTCAAAGGGGATACCGTGGAACGCCGACTGAAGCGTATCATTAGCACGGGGTAGCGTCAAGGAAAACATCAGGGGAGACGATTTTCCTGTTACTGCTTAAGAAATTACGACGATGCATCTTACGAGCCAATTTTGCAGTTTCGTTGGCTTTATGATAGAGTAGAAATTATTTATACTGGTAAATAGGGGACTGGCAGATTTCGATCAGTATAAGCGATAATCGTTGTAAAAGATTTTTGCCCTATACGAAATATAGGACGCTGAAAATTCGGGACCGGCCGAATGTGACCGTTATAAGCGAATAGCTGTTGTAAGCGAAACCTCTATAAACGATTTCTACTGTTATTATACTGATAAGGGTTGCTGCAGGTTGGACTTTGAGCCTTATCGAGGAAGGCTTTTAAAGTCGAAATTTTTCGATCAGCGAGAAGAAATTTTAGATTGACTAAGGCAGACTGCTTCGAAAATCGATAGTGCTTCTTTCTTTCAATTTACGTACTTAAGAACGAGGAAACGACTATCATTCTTGGTGAAAAACGGTGTAAAGCACCGAAAATGGAGCTCAAATTTGTTAATTACGGTACCTGGCGAGATTGTTACTGATCGAAAATTTTTGATCATAGTAGGACTGGCTTTAGAGAATCGATCAACCCGGAGAACTGGGACGTATTTATTAGAACTATTGTAAATGCATTATTGCATAATAACAAGCGTAGTGGTTGGTTATTTCACGGATATATGTGTTTTTACCGACCAGTCACTGCGCTTGCAGTTCTGCAATTGCAGATGGGCAATATAGTCAAAAAAAGTTGATCAGTGATAAGAAATTGAGCCAGGCATCGTAGTTGACAAAGATAAGCTTGTTTTGCGGTGCTTGAACACCTTTTTCACCGAGAATGATCGTCTTTTCTTGGTTTTTACATGTATAAATCGTTAGAAAGAAGCGCTATCGACGTTCGCAGCAGATTGCCTTACTCAATCTGCGATTTCTTCTTACTGATGGGGACATTTCGACTTTAGAGTGTAATTGTCGTATGCCTTGGAGCGACCCGTGCCTTGGAGCGACCGGCTGCGTCGCACTACAGTTCTATGACGTAGGTCACTGCAAGGTACAAGCCCTTGAAGCGACCTGTA
>NIUQ01004192.1:0-14525 GCA_002796945.1 Plectus sambesii
TCAAAGAATATATGCGTTACTCGAGCGCTACTCAGTATCGACCAATCAATAATTCTAATATAGCCAATCAACAGCATTAAATCAGTTCAACATGACTTTTGACTTAGATCTTCATTTAAACATCTATTCTATTGCAGCGCCGTACGGTGTGCGCGAGAAAGGTCGCAAAGTCGGTTTAAAGGATCGAAAGCCGCATTGGACACTGCCCTCCGAGACGGAATGGTCAGCTTCTATCATATTTCAGCACATTTTTCTGACTTTTGCCAAGTTTTAACGCATGTCATTTTACTATGATTCAAATATTTGTTATGCACAGCTGACAGTGTATGCGTGAGGAATGAGAATTTTTCCCGAGTTCCACCGAGCATCCCTGTATTTGAGGAACGTGTGGATTCTTACAGAAACTTTCACTCTGTTCGATCCACTCCCTGAAATTAATGTTTCAACCAACGAGGAACCGTTAAAGAGTGAGTGAAAAAGCTTTTTGGAATAGAGATCTTCTTTAGTCATTTCTCAGTTTTACTTCTAATGTTTGATGAAGAATACTCTACGTTGTGAAAATTTAACAGTCGCCCGCTTTGTCGCACGCCCGCGTAACCCGATGATTATCAGGTATTTATTAGAGATTGCGACGATTCTTTGCTGCATTGGCGCCAATTTTGTTAGTCACTGATGATTATCAATGCGGGTAATCGGATCGTCTTGGTGGCCTACTTTCCCTTTCGCTGACATTTTGCACTCTGGGTGAAACTACACTCTTTGCAGTTCTTAGATCGTATTCTTGATTTCGCTTGCTTATACCACATCCACTTTGATAAGGGCGCTTTCCAAATCAGAATGAACACTTTGATTAGAAAGGTATAATGCGCGTATAACAGTGCAGTCAGATATTTTTCGGTCAGTAACAAGAAATCTTACATTGCATAAGGCGGATTGCTTTGAAAATCGATAGCGCCTCTTTCTATCAATATGCGCACGTAAAAACCAGGAAACGACTATCATTCTTGGTTAAAAAGGCGTTTTTACACTGAAAAGCTATCTCATCTTTGCCAAAGATGGTGCTTGGAGAAATTTGGCGTTACTGGTCGGAAAATGCTGACTTTAGAGCAGTGATCGGTGTTGACAGTGCAGAAGAGCAATTGTCTCAAGAGTGGTTGACCTATATATTTTGCTATTTGCTTCCCTTTCAGCGTTCAGCATTACCCGCAGAAGACAAAGTATGAGCTGACCGACGTCTTCCTTGACCTTCTGAATTTGGCCGCCTCCACACTGGTCATTGGTGGACGACTCGCCTATTGGTTTCCGGTTTTCCCCGAAGAGTAAGTCACTTTTCGTTTCCTTTTATACACTTTGCTTCAATCCTCCTTGACTACCGGATTGTTCGAAATTTACTCTTGAACAATGCATAGGTGCACGAATTTATAACTTGTGCTTGTTGCATATTTTTCCATTGTGCCGTAAGTGTGAAGATGTTGTCATCGGTTTCTAAAAGCAATCGATCTATAAGTTCGTAAATAGGTATTAAGCGAGTTATGAGCAGCAATATTCTTCAGTTTAGTGCATTTTATGCGATCAATCGCTTTGTTATGAGTTCGAATTTCGTGCGCTTGCAGTTTCTCCAGGAATCCAGGTCGTTTATGTGATTTCCAGAAATGCACATGTAGATTTCTGGATTATTTTTGATTAGACGCCCCAATGACTTTATTTTGTACCGGAGGTGGATATTGAATATTGTAAACGGTCAATACAAGCCTCAGGGCTTTGTTCAGTTACGTAGAAACATCAGAAGGCAGCATAGGGTTACATATCAGCTATTTTTTTAATTACTAAACGACCGTCTCGTGTGTGACAGTACAATAAGCATAGTTAGAGTTGTTATTTAGGCTTAGGCTAAAGGATCGCATCGATGTAACACGTATCATTTGAGACTGCAGCAAACGTTGGCTGTAGAGTAGTCAGTACGTGTGAAGTTATTCGTTGCCAGGACGCATGCGTATGCAGCTCCGCACACGTTCGAGTTGACAGTTTGGTTCGCTTTCTTTGATGGAGGATTGCAGGGCATTCCCGCCTTCAGCGACGGATTATTGTTCCGGAACTGTAGCGTTTTCTTGTTGGGACATACTAAAGTATAAATCGGTTCACAGCGTCTGAACTGTAAATTTTGAGATGCTTTGTCGAACATTGATCTATTTATAAAAAAATTTGTTTTCCGATTCTCCACATTTAGCAGCTTAGCGTTATTATTCAATAGAAGTTTGTTGAAATTGAGGAAAAGTTTTTGTGAGAGTGCGACCGCTCTGAATTAACTCCTGTTTTTAAACGATTTTTCTGGATAATCTATAGCTGTTCATATTTTCCATAATAATTCATTTTAATGCTTAATTTTCTGAATAACAGAGAATAATTCCTAGCCCGACCAACTGGATTCACCAACGTTTAACTTGTACTAACTCGGCCAGACGGCAGTAGGGGAAGGCTTGCAGCAGGATGTTTTTTTGGTGTAAGGGTGGAAGATGCAGTCGGCCACGGCGTCAGCGCAGTCGGTAGCAATGGTTTTCAAAGTGCAATTTGTCTTGCCCGTCTTGAACGAGCCCTGCACGTAATACGGGTAGAGGCACGGTGGTAGCGGCACAAATTCTGCAACAGTCAAATGCATTCAGTCGGCTTACATATTGCGTGCTTTAGCGAAAGGCGCGGTTAGCGGATATTCTTTAACACTGCGTTACGTATGACTTTAGCCTAATTATACGATATGAAATTGGCCCATTGAAATATTGAAGAAAGAGAATGCAACAGATATGGGATAATTTCGCTTATCCTAATTCTTTGATTTTTACTGGGATATTCTAACCATGACGAAATTTGTGCAAGGCTTATTCTCAAGTTTTAGGTCCTAAGTGTAAAATATACTGGGCTCACACAAATCATAGCTTTGGATAGGTCCAACCCGGAAATAGAGGTGGGGGCCGATCGGCACTCGAGGTTGGCAGGATACAAATCTCCAGGCGCTTATCCCTCTCGATCCAGTAGCTACTGTAAAAGTGTGGTCGTTTCGCGACGTAATCATTTTTGTATCCCTGGGCTCTGCGGGTCGAAGCTATAAGCCTGTCTAGGAAATACATACTAGTCTTTCCCCATTCACATGGACCCAGAAAAGCAAAACTACGAGAACAAGGTCTCAGATGGGCCCCAAAAACTTTAAAGCTCTTACTTTGAGTCGTTTGTGAGTTTTTAGTCGTCTGGGTGCTTTTAGTCGTCTGGGACTGGACGATAACGAAGACGACGCTCAGAGCCAACAGGAAGCGAAGCATTTCTGTAAGCTTTGGCTTAGTCTTAGGCTTCTACCGTAACAACAACAGCGGGCTCACCGAGCACAAGCTAAATGACAGCTGCTATTAAAATTTCAATCTCTTCATTGATGTACCTTCCAGCCAGTTCCTCCATGTCAGCGGCCCATTGTGCTTCTCCCAACTGAATAAACAATTTTCACAAAACACACCTCCATGTTGCACTGCGCATTTCGTTGACACAGGTTAGACTTGTGAATGGCTCCGTTGCTCGTCGAAGCTGACGTCGATCACATGTTGCTGATGTCTAATCGTTCTCGTTATTATTCCCTTTCATAATTGCTGTTTTCGCTTGCGTTTGTGGACGCTGGCGTCATTTTTGGCAGGGACGAGCTTGTCTCAAAAGCTATGCATGCGGTGTCAGCGTTGTGGCTGAGTCATAAATTTGGTATTAAAGGATAATTTCGATTAAATAGCAAGTTGGCCTAAATGCAAGCAGTCGATGACGTTGAATCCGAATTTCGCATTCCCACCAAAACAAGATTTAAATGAACGAAGACTACAAAGAGAGTCAAATGAATGCAGCTATTGTTAATTCGTAGATCTGTAATTAATTTTTATGCGTCCTCGATTGTTTGTGCGCGAAATTCAAGCGTGCGTTACAACTTTACAACTTGCAACAGTCTGACCACGTATAACCGTTGCTTTACTTGCACTTTTCGTTCAATTAAAAATTTTTAAACCAAAATAAATGCGAAATTTGTTTCTGCATCTTTAAAGGTTTGTACTAGCCATCTTACTGGTTAACCTGGCTTCCCTTTAGGGTTCAAGAGAATGAGTTGAGGAGAATTAAGTGAAAGCACACTTAAATGCGCTCATTAGTTGATGTAAGAATTTTGGAAGTTTTCGAATACGCGATGTTCTCTTTGCTCGGCTATTTACTGTGAGCTAATTAACAGTTACTATCTACGGTTGTAAGATTCTGAGAGTGCATTCGTGAATCAGTTCTTCAAGCATGAGCATTATGAGGATTGTAAGTACCCGCACCAAATCTCAATGAGACCAATAAGTGCTGAATCTTTAACGATCTGTAAAGTATTTATTTGGACGTCAGCTCACATTAAACATTACTTTCACTAAACGCTCTAGAGGGGTTAGCCTCGACCTGTTTGCACAAAATACTCCATATTAAATACAGCTTTAATCTCTATTTTGATTTACCTTAATTCTATAGTATTGAACTTTTCCATGTGACTGTTGTGAGTAACTTGATCAACATCTGTCGACAAATGTTACACTATTTTAGATACAGCGATGACGTCATTCCGCAGCATCCGGCTCTCTCACTGGTCGCCAATTGCGAACAAATGCTCAATTCTCACTACGGTAGACGATTGATGGTACTGGAGAAGACAAGGAACTCTGTAGAGGGCGAGCAAGCATTTGTGCTGCGTGACTGCTACGAGGAATTATCGTTTCGAGACCGCGTTTTTCCTACGAACAACCAATAGCTCATCGCCATCTGCGAGCGTTTTCGTTGTTTGCCTTGTTTGGCGGCGATATTTTGCTCTTTGTTGCTCTCTTGTTGATGATTTATTGTTGAAGTTGAAGTAAACGATGAAAACTCTTCTTTTTAACAAGAGCACACGGATACTCTGTCGTCGATTCGAAGATCTTATGAGTTATGGGTGTATTTTTAGTGTGCCTATCTGAGACCTGTTCCTTTTTGGAACCCTATATTAAGCCTGGCTGCGTCGCACTGCAGGTCACTCCAAGGGCTTGTACTTAGGAGTGACCTACGTCAAAGAACTGTAGTGCGACGCAGCCGGGTTCCAGAAAGGCACAGGTCTCAGATAGGCACACCACATATTCGCTACTTGTCTTACGGTAATGTGTAATAGTTTGGGTCACTCATCATTTTTAGTGCACATTTCTTATTTCTCTGTTCCCTTCGCCAAATTTTTCTTTTGCTTCGAAATAACTTAATTCGATAACTTTCTGAAGCATTTTTAGGTACCACAAATCTATTGCAGCACGCTCGTGAAGGGGATGCCTGAGAAAGGAGACCGTTTACATTTGCATAGTTCACAATTGTGAATTCTTAATTCGATCTTATATTTTAACCTTATAAATTAGCATTCTCTACAAATAGTTTATTTCAGCTGAACTCGAAAGAGTACTCGAAACATCTTTTCGACGTTTAAGAATGTGTTTAAGAATAAGAATTGTGCGACAGACTTACTCTCTAAAGCGGTCGTCGCATAGCTAAGGCACTAATTCAAATCAGTAAGACACCATGAGAATTTGGCTTAAGCCGTCGTCGCATAGGAAGGAGAAAGTCAAAATCTTACGCATTTTAAGACAAGAAATCAAAAAGTCAAAAGTGCGGTCGTAGCGCAAATATTCGTGCTTTTCTAATGGCCTTTTGACTTCGACCACAATATCTTAGCTATGTGACAACCGCTTCATCTCCCTCGCTACCGTAATAATTCCTGTGAACGCAGTTTCGGATACGTAATATATGCGTCGTACACATCATTAATGTTCACGGGAATATTTTGGCCAAAAATTGACTTGGCTCATATTCGAGCGTAGTTTACAATAGTCCTTTAGGATTCTTAAATGAACCGAGTCCCGACGCGAATCGGTCCAGCTCGTGAACATCGCTGACACTTTTACACGCATTACCCATCACAAAACTATAAGACGAGAGAGTAAACGGCCAATACTTGATTTATGTCACGTGATTCAGAAGCTATAGTTTCAAGCGAATTACGAGACAAATTCTGATCACGATGGATCAATTTCTATTTGCAGCAGACGTGCTTCACAGTGCTGTTAGCCATTTTGGTGAATTCGTTGGTGGCCTGCGCGCACGTGTAGCCGTTCGGGCACAATCTCTTTGAATTCGTTTTCCTAGCCGGGTTGCACATCATCCACGCCTTCAACGCCTTGTTCTTGCTCGGGCTCAGGAGAGTGGGAGTCGCCGCCGGGCAAGCTGCAAAAATCCATCAAGTAAGCCGCCTTCAAGGTACAACATGATGCATTCTAGCACAATGTATTGCCTTATAGCCCTAATTTATGTGTTAATAATTCTACTTTACTTATACAGTCTTATACTACATGTCGTCCTTTGCTGAGAAACCCCAAGATTGAGTCAGCCAGCTTGACAAACTTTTGTACTCAATTTATTTCCTGTTTACAGCAAAACAAGATGCTTCAAAGATAAGCTTGTTTTCATGTTTCATAATTTGTAATTACAGTCAAAACCGGATAAGTGCACATCGACCCGGCACGGAAAATTTGTGCACTTATTCGGTTTTCGCTTATATGCACTAATTTTCGCTCAATTTTTGCTCAAATCCTGAAAATAGACATATCTGATTAGTTAAATAGCATTTCCACTTAATAAGGACCCTTTCCAAAGTAAAGAGAACGTTTTCCTAATCAAAAAGAACACTTTTCGTTAAATCTGACTCGAAAAATGTCCTTTTTGACATGGAAAGTGTCGTTGATGCAGTGGAAATGGTAGAGAAAACACTCGTAGTCACTAAAGAGAGCTTCAAGATAAACGATGTTGAGAGGCGCTTTGATTGATATAGGCATTGTTTCGATGCACTATACATCATATGCGCAGATATTTGAGTGACATTTGGATGGGGTCTCGTCCATGTGCACTTATCCGGTCATGATTCAGTACAAAAGTTGCACACGGGGCTTGCAAAAAAATGTGCTTTGTCCGGTTTGTGCACTTGTGCGATGTGCACTTATCCGGTTTTAGATCATGTACAAAACATAGTAAAAAATTTCTGGGCATGGAAAATTTGTGCACTTATCCGGTTTGTGCACTTATCCGGTGTGCACTTATCAGGTTTCGACTGTATTTACGGTAAGATTAACACCAGTTATCAGGACCAACCGGTCAAAGATAGGATAATCAAGGTCCTTCCAGAAAAGACCAACAATACAACAATGACGCAAATATTTTATCTTAACCACGGAAACATAGTTATTTGCTAGAACTTTGTCCTGCAATTGATGCATAATTTTGAGAAATATACTGACAGTTCACCCTTACTTCTATTCAGAATGGATATAATGCATTTAGTAAGAATTGAAAATGTGACGATAGATGTTAACGTTGTCAGTGAGAAACTTGAATTAGGAATGAGAATTACGACTTAAAGTCGGTAGGGATTACGGCGTTATTGATCGCATATAAGCTAGGTTGTTATGAATCTCGCCTTGAGGCAAACATAACTAGGTAATGTTTTAGCTTTATTCTACGTTATAAAATTTTACTTTTCGCTTCATCATGGTTTGGATTTTATGCGCCCGTCTCACATTTACTAATCAGCTGTTTGAACGATGCTCAAACGATCAATCGGCCTCCTATTTCACAAACCTGCTGACAGATCTGTTGCGACTGCGGAAAGCAGAACAATTGACCGACTATGATAATTGGGTACGCGCACGTCTCAACTGACCGATCACTGCGCTTCCCGCAACTGTAATTATCAAAACTGCAACTGAACTAAATTTATGACTAGATAGATCCTAGCACGTCTGATGCAAACATGAGGCCGGTAGTGTTCTGAATGAGATTCATAACGAGTGGGAGGCCAAATAACTAATTGAATCAACTCTCTCTATGGTGCCACCAATAGAAAGCAAATACAGTAATGACAGTCATTTCATGGTGACACCGTTCGATGAGCAAGAGATCAGTCTCATTTTACAAAAATAGTGAAGAAAGGTCAATTTTTTGTAACACTGGCGCCGATTACTATTAAGAACTTACTTGGGACGACGAGGGTGGCCTTTTGTTTGCAGCAGAGGCGTGGGCCTCTCTTAACCATATAGTTTTGTATGCAGACGGCTACCGTATCAGCGCAGTCGGTTGTTGCATTTTTGCACGCGGTTTTGCCGGTCTTGTAAGCGCCCTTTTCGAGGTACGGGTATACGCAAGGTGTATTCGCTGTAACGAAATTATCAAAATCCAAAAAACGTGTAAGGGCATTCCCTTTAAAAGAAATTGGATTTGCAATTTGGGTATCACCCAATGGAAACTCGTTAATTGAGAAAGCTATGGGAGAACATTAATTTCTGATACATACGGGATTTTAAAGTAGTGATTATATAGAGCATGGCAAAATAAAGTCATTGAGGACGCAAAATTTCTGACATTATTCCAGTAAACGATACTTTTACTGTTGTTTTACTCAACTGATCTACCATATCCTTACCGCTTATTTGCGCCAAAGCGACGACGGCCAACGCGGTCAGAACAATCAACAGCCGGAGCATTGTGTGGATAGGCTGCTAAAGCTGACAACGCTAGCTGGCCGGACAAGCGACAGTAAAATGACTGTGATAGCGGTGCTCCTCGACCCTTACGAGCCGTTTTGCAGATGGACGAACAATTGATGCGCATCGGTCGGTACTGCCTGAGCAAATTAGAGGGACAATGGATTTACTGACGTTGCATTGACACAGATGAAATTGTTCGCTGGCCAACTAGGCTGACGTCGACAAACGTCGCTGTTCGCGAATTCGCATCATTGTGTGCTTATTGTGTTTGCGATTGTACATCGCGCCGAGCCATTTAGAAAGACTGATTTATGAGCCACTCTGTTGCGAGAAGCATTTTTGGCGATGTTTATGCAGCGAAATGTGACGCGACAGATGGCTGCAGTCATCATATATGAAAGCCAGAATATACTTGTTTTGACCAGCTTATTCGCTTTCCTTGGCGAGGAGCAAATTCAAACCGGTCTGAGTACACAGATACAGGGGCTATGAGATAAGAGAGCCAAAACAGAAAAGGAGCCAAAGGAGCGAGAGAGAGAGTTTTATAAATGTGAAGTATGATACATAAATTCTCACGCCCTTAAACATCCTTAAAAACGAGAACAACAATTCACAATGCTGATCATAATTATTGAATTTATGTCTCGCTTTTGCGTATCGTACTAGTGACATCTTTGCCTATATCAAATTCGTGCTTTCAATAAAATTGTCAGTATTCTTAGTTAGCGTCGTTTCGTAAGACTTCTTTATTTGGTCGGTTGACAGAGATAGTTTTTTTGAATCACTTTAAACATTAATTTGAGTTCTGTGGCTGTGAACCCTTCGGCTTCATTAATAGATAGCACGAGCCTTGAGGAAAGCCTATGGCAATACCTTCTTAAGCGTCCATTTATGCGCCTTTAAAATGTGTCCGGCCCTGCTGCAACGCATGACAACTGACAACAGCTAATCAAATCCCCACTGCCTTTCAAGAAAATCTGTCATAAACCAAAGCGATGTCTTTGTTGTCATTACGGATGTAGAATCATGTGCTGTTGCGATGTTCTCAATATGCCTGAAACTCAGTGGAAAACTCGACAATTTATCACTTAAAATCAGTTACAAATAAGTTTCAGGTTCAGTGCATATGTATTCTGAGTCGCTCAATTGAGTAAAAGGCTAAAGTTGGCAGCAGTCTTCAGGGTAAGAAATTGAGCCGTAGCTTGCGAAACCGGAGTATCAATCTTTTCTTGAGACTTGGAAACTTTTGGGATGATAAATGCATGACATCGTCTACGAACACTTGAAATTGGAAGCTTAAAGAGAGAGAGATACAGTCCCTTGCATAGGTTTAGTTAAAGACAGCGCTGGTAGTCCATTCTGTTCACAAATAAATGATAGACGGTCACCGCCAGCGACGCACGAATGGCCCTCAAACAGGCTGAGAGAAATCGAAATGGTCATGGCTGCCGCCGTATACAAAATAATACGCGCTTCCAGCACTGCAAAATATTGCGCCGCACCGCGCTTTCCGTTTGGCTGCGAATTGCGCGTACATTGCCATCCACGTCGGCTGTCACTCATCGAAGACCGATCGCCTATCTTTTGCTAAAGAACAGAATGAGCAATGGCGGGGCCGCGCTACACTTTCCAGAGTATTTATAGGCGGGACTGTATGTGACGACTTGTTTAAGCGAGTGGGGAAGCAATTTGACCGCGACCAATCATTGCAAATACACGGTTCCAGTCGATTGGACAATGAAATTCACGACTATAACTTCTATGAGCTTGTTTGATCAGCGAACAGTTTGCCTGTTTTACAAGAAAGTCGATAAATTTTTGTTCATTTTCTGTCTCGTCTGGTGTCAAAAGAGAGAAATTTGTTGCATTAACGTCCTGAAGCAGGGCATGGAGTACCATTAGAGCCAAGTCAAAGTTATCCGCATAAACCTGCTCCAGTTTGTAGTCATTTTCGTGGAACAAAGGGAATGTTGCGGCCACCGCAATAACTTCTCCTTGCGAATTGAATAGCGCCTTTTTGTGATCTGCCAACGGGAAGAAGATTTTCATAAACGAAGATCGATCGAAATGCGCCAATTTCTTGTCGTACGAAAGCACAGTGTCAATAGTTTCATTCGAGTTAATGTCTTTTGGGTAGTAGGAGTCTCTCAGTTGCGGCCTCTGCTCCATCCATTGATTCAGCGCTTGCAGTAGCTGTCGTGTGTCGCCGTGAAGTCTTTGAAACGTCCGACCGGCGACTGGTATGTCCTTGGCTCTGTACTTGATGGCCATCGCCTCATCTAAGAATTATAAAAAGTGGCATAGGGACTACTTCCGCTTTGGACTGTTGTAAAAGTTGTACTTATTTATCAGACAATCTTAAAATTACAGTCAGAAGTGAAACATCCAAACAGAGATAAACGTTTGCCTGGTCTGAGCCTGAATATGTCTCACAGAAGCCAAAATGCTGCGCTGGATGCGGCTTAACGAGAAATATTGTTAACAGTGACGAATAACGGTGGGGGTGGGTACAGTCCTACTTTTCGCGTTATCTTAAGGACAAACCACTTGAAGGTTGTACATCGGTGCGCATATTCTTGGTAGTGCTTTGCGGAAAATAGAATCTAAGCCCTGAAACTTGAATTTTATATTATGGAGATGCATTGTGAGGTGTATTTACCACGCGCACAGTCTTTATGTGCATTATATATTTAGCTGCATGGTCAGGTGGAGTTCACATTTATAGTCGCGTTCTCTACATAAGCATATCAGCAAGATACTTTGTAGGAACTCGAGTGTGTCCCGCCTAAAGGCCGAAAATTACAATTGCGCAAGAAACTAACATGAATTTAAGATGATGACTCTCGAACTATCCGTGTGCTGCAGCATCACGCTCCATATCTTGCTGCCAACTCCTTTTCCTCTATACTGCTCGTTGACTAAAAAGTTACCAACATATGTTATGTGGACAGTCTCGGGCTCGATGAAAAGAACCAAGCCGATGTATTCGTCTGAAAAAGCAGTAATATCGTCATACATGTACAATAGGAATATATCCTGTGAACTACTGACCTTAAAGCGAAGATTTAAGGTATATTTTGCAGATATGTTTATTGCTCGCTATACTGGACTCGCACTCTTGAGTTACTTTATGAAATCAAAATCTAGTTTGTTTTTGATTATGAGCGTCTACCATATGCTCTTTTAATAAATCAATTCACATATTAGCTTTACATATTAAGAAATACTGTTGTATTTAAATAAGGAACTTATTGCTGGTTTCAGTCACTTCCAGACATCAAAAATACTTTCCACTCCGAGTAACAAGTAATTAGCACTCTTTCAAAAATGTACCCGCGAATGTTGTCAGCTGTTATCAAGGGAAACTTTTAAAGTTCGAAGAAAATGTCAATAGTTTATGCTGAACGCTGGTATAATATTATTTCCATTGATGAAGTGTAGAGAATAGTATAATGATTTGGCTGTGTTATACAACTTGTATACTGCTTCTACAGGGGACTAATTCAAAATATTTTCTTAGTTTTCCTAACTGTTGAATCATCAACATTTTGACGAATTCTTTGCCGGTTGACAATTATTTCTTTTCAGAGTTGCTATTTGCTCATAGAGCGCTAATTAGCTATTTTTTTATTCGCTGATAAATTATAATGAGTAGCTGTGATTTTACCACAAGCAAGTAATAACAAACGATTCTCTCAGCGAATCCTCTTGTAAAGAACATTTCTACGAACCTTCCTTTTGATTCGTTTTTAGGGATACTGATGAAGAACGACAGTAGTAGAAAATGATATTGTAGAGAGAATAAAACGAAGCGTTGCCATTGTCGATGCAAAAAATTGCATGGCAAGTATTGCAAGTATTTGAGAGGACCGAAAAGAACTCCCCAAAGGTGATGAAAGGTTGCTGAGGCATTTAGACGACATTCGAAAAGCTGTTTGCTCAAATTAAATAAATTAAATTCGAAGTATCTAATTTGACTTTCAGCTGCTAACACTGCTTACCGCGCTCGACCGTTGAGCAAACAATTGCATGAACGGATGGCAGTTTACTCATCAATAAGTAATGTTTCCAATGGAAGTAATTATCCACGCAGGAAAATTCGTAAATTTTTCTCCACTGTTTCTCAGTTGGTGGACACAGAGCAGCGAATTTATACTTGCTCTCTAGCGCCATATCTAAAGTTCTGTTTTAAAAAATGGCACAACATTTGCACGTCACATCTAAAGTAGCACTTAGATTACCTTTTAGAGTATCTTCTTAGAGTCTCATATGAGTAATTCGAGTTTCTTCTTCAGTACACTTTCGAACCTTGAATTCAGTGGCGGTGGCTTCAAGTATAGTGCTGTTGAAGAACGGGCACCGGCGAATTAATACTCTCGCCAACAAATACACCACAGCTATTTTGAGTTGAGCTCCTAAACCGAGAATGTCAACCGCCGGCACTAAATGACATTGCTATTAGCTAGCCGCCCGCCAACGGGAAACAGGACACGAGGGGCGCAAAAAACTTTTCCATTCGGCAGCGGCTCACAAATTAGGTACATGGGGTCCCGGGAGAAAAGTGCTGCGCCCGCCGGCTATTACCCGGCTGCAGCAGCGAGAGTTGCGCGTTCGACGTCCCGGAACCTTAGGGCGATTAACAATGCAAAGTGCCTAATCGCCCCAAGACATATCTAATTCATTGTTATTCCACTGAATTGGCATAAATGGACAGTCAAACTTCAATAAGAAATGATCAAAAGTCGTATGACTAATTACAATTAGTATTCATCTAAATATGTTACTTTCTTTTTCTTTTATAAAATATCCTATTATTTATCCTCTTCCCGAGCACTTTTTCACTAAATGAGATTTTCGTAGGCAAAATATTCCAGCTGCAAGGTGAACGAGATTAAGTAAAATAGAATTCAAAGCGCATTCATATTGCAATGACTCGGAGGGCGAGAATAGGAAAATCCATGTAATAAAAATCTTTATGAGCTACCCACACAGCGAGGAGTTGTTCCCTTGGCAGCGCAGCTTTATTTCAGTTACTCGTATACTTTAACGACACTCTTAATGTTCAAACTATTAAATTAAAATTGATGAAAGTTTGAAATAGCGTTCAGTAGTAGTCTGTCAAACAATTAACCCTGCAGAACGATTTTTATCGCAGCTGGTCCACCTGAGCAAACAAAGTCGTTAAGTTATATTTAATGCTGTTGACGACCGCTGCTGGTACAGATAGAACTATGAATTCATATATCACAGGTCATTGCGCCACTTTAACGCCAGTTTTTCGCAAAGTAAAAGCTCATTCAGCAGTTGCACTCGAACACACTGACTAGCTTAAAAGATGACGTTGAGTTCGGCGCAAACTAATAAGTGATAGGTATAACTACGAGCGTTTCGCTTGTGTCCGCGTCACAGAATATTGACAGATCATGAAGCGAATTGCATGTCAAATAAAAATTCAACGTCGACAACCCGTTAGCGGCACGTGTTATAGTGGTAGTAAACGTGATTTTTTGCGAAGTAGCACAGGACGAGCGTTTCATTTTTTATTCGAGCAATGCGCGAAAAATGAGTACGTACGAACATTAACGTTCCTCGTTGACTGAACGAATACCTCGTTGTAACAAAAGTGTCATATGCTTAGAACAACGATGACGCAATATGCCCGAATACGGCATAAACTTTGCTCCATTCGATTGAACATTCAAATTCGCGACTATAACTCTTGAAGATCTTACTGCCAATTGTGCAGTTGGCTTCATTCACTAAAAATTTCATCAATTGCTGCCCACTTTCACTTTCATCCGGTATCGTAATTGTGAAATCGGGCGTAGTGACATCTTGAATCAAGGCGTGCAAGACCAGCAGCGCTAGAGAAAAGTTTTCGGCATAAACTGGTCCAATTTTATAATTTTTTTCATGATATAAAGGAAA
>NIUQ01004193.1:0-14542 GCA_002796945.1 Plectus sambesii
GAGTATTTGTTAATATTTGGTGATAATATAAATGTGTTGCTATACTTTTTGACGACTGAAAAGCGACATAGTTGACTTTAAATTGGCATACTGCCAAAAGTACTTGATCAAATGAATCGATTCATAGCGCATCTGAAAGCCCGCTATTTTCTCTACAACATACTTGAAAATCAGCTTTCTAGCTGCATTCTGACTTGACTTACAAACAACCTTGGAAAACTGAACCAAGTGTTGCTATACTTTCTGACGCCACTGTACAATGCTGTACTTTCGAGCTGGACTGTATCATGAAAGATATTGCGAGAATGAAACTTTCACACTACTGTTTTCGTTAAGAGTTGTAAAATCAGACCTTGACGTCATATGTTCGAAAGTATAGATCGAGCAGGATCAAATCTTTCGCTGGCACACTTTTCATCTTAGACTTTACCCAGTTGTTCCAGCTGTCATTCTGCCGGTCACTTGGAAAATGGGTCGTACTCAATTGTACATCCACCAGAGTGGCAGAGCAAGGCTCTCTAATATTTGCCAAACATTGTTTGAATTTATCTATTATTGCCATGCATTCTCTGAAAAATTTAATAAATGTCAAATATTCACTTGTAGTTGCAAAAGTTCCATATCAATTGGTATAAGATTAAATGCTTATATATCCAATACATCTTTACGCAGCGGAATAAGTCATTTTTTGTATTCTGTTTCGCCAGTTCAACCTTTAATTTCATCACTCTTGCTGTCAAGTTCGTGATCTTTGCTTTCAATTAGAAGTAAATGTAACGAAGTTGATAAGAAGTTTTACGAATCACGATATAAGACAGCGAAAGTGTTTACGCTAAATAATTAGATGATCTTAATGACATAGGCGGTAAGCGATTGTGAAGCAGACTAAAGCGACCTTTTAACTAAGCAGCGTAAAATTTACTGTCCTTTAACCGTGGGCGAATTCAGATTAGCTCTACAATCGCGAAAATGCCTTCAAGACTTACTCTTCTGAAAGATTACACGCGGCAAAAGAATAACACTTTAGCATCTCTTCTATTTCACATGCTCGATATCCTTCAACTTGAATGGGAATGCAGTTGCACATCGCCTGTGAGACCATATACGAGCAATCCATCCAAGCATTTACTTGGGTGTATCTGGTGATGTTCGAGAACATCAGTTTTGGATTTTCGAAACATTGAGGCTGAAATATTTCAAAACACTTAAGCAACTATTTTTTTATTAATATTAAAGATATAAATAGTACGGGAGAAAGTCAATTCAATTCATTGAATAGAATTCATATGATGAAAGAATTACTTCACATACGTAACTTTAATTTTTAAATAACCTCTCGTATATAATGGCGCCGTTTCTACTACATTAATGCAAAGATCAACAGTTTTTTACAATCCCAAGATTACGATCTGCAAAATGTTTAACAACATCTTTGATCGTGACATTACACAAGATATTTTGCTGTTGGCCAAATAAGACCCTTTTCATCTTAATTAATATTTCAAAAAGGTCGCTTAAATATATTCAGTCAAGGCAGTCTAGTTTGTTATCCATCCATGCTTACATCGGAATCAAAGTAGGCGAAAGGGTTTAGCATTGACTTTTCCTCAAAGCGAACAGTGTTATTTTTGATTTGCATAGCGACTGACGTTCGCATGCCCGGAGTTAGTGTGGTCCATTGACCCATTTCTTCGCCACCGTATGCCACTTGCAACATTAAGCCTTGACCAAGGTGATTATTTTCAACTAGTGGAATGTAATCGTCCGTTTGAGCATTCAGTACCATTGTCATGCCACCTCTTGCACCTAAAATAAAACAGCTTCATAAAAATGTTCTAGAAAAGTGAATTCAGCAGAGCCCGAATACGAAAAACATTCCTTCATTTCCCGCGCCCTGTAATATACCATAACAATTAAGAAAATCACAATGAAGGAGAATTTTCAGCCTACGGCGCACAGAAGTTCATAACATATGACCAATTAATGATTATTTTACATATAAATTTCCATTTTCCAGCATAAAGATTTGGCTTAACATGCTATGTAGCAAACAAACTGACTCATAACGCAAAAATTGAGTCTAAATTGTTTTTCACTATCAGACCTACAATACCAACATCGACCTCACCCTGCTTATTTTTAAGCTACTTTGAAATTATACTATAGATAGAATTCATATGTTAAAGTATACAAGAGAACTTCGTCGAGTTTCCTTCATTTCTTAAATGGAAGTATCATTGAACACCGCACAACACCAAACATTGACATCAATTTCACTTTCATGAAGTCACTTTTCAAATCAAAGAGAACATATCTGTAATAGAATACTGTTCAAATTTTGTTCCGTAAGATTTTGAATAATGCAATAGATTTGAAAAGTGTCCTTATTAAAGTAGCAATAAAATGTACAATTCTGCTCAGATTTGTGCATTCATACACGTGCGTTCTGCAGCACAAAGCAAAATGTATCTTACCAAAATAGTAAGATGGATAATCAGGCTCAAATCGCTGACATCGGCGATACTCCACTGTATCAACTGAAATTATTGCCCCTTCTTTTTTGAAGCTATTTACTTTTTCGTCAACATAGAGAAATATGTCTTCGCGCGACGGGGCAATTTTATCGAAAATATCCGAATATGAAAAATTGTGTGCTTTTCTCCATCGAATAAAATCATTCTCGGCACTGAGAGCGCTCTCATTTAGGGATATGTAACCAGTAAAATTTTGTAATTGATAAAACATGTAGTTGATCATGTCCAAGGTCATGTTGTATTCTTGTGTTTTAGACCATTTTAAGCGGTTGACGTTGCAAATGATGATTGATGGAAAAGGAACAGGAATTGCTGAAATATTGCGTGATTGATCTCGTAGAAAATAATGTACTCAAGTGTAGAGCTAGCACCTCTTCCTCCAGGAACCGGTCAGTGCCCACTTTTGTTCCAGGATAAAATTGGAATTAATACTACTCCATAGTTACTTACTGAATCAATAGTTTTGTAGCGGCTTTAAATAATCGAATGAGTACCGCAGTGCAGGGACGCGGCTATGGTCAAAGCATTTTAAAGATTTTTAAGTAATGAACTGACGGTCAAAGCAGTGAAAGTTATCAGTTTCACGCCATGAAAACTAGTAGTTCTCACCCGAGACTTTCCCATATTGACAACGCGGACGTATTTAATACACTTTTAGTTTGCGCCATGAAAATGTGTTAAAAAGAGATCGCTGTTTGTTGTCCGATAAATGAAATGTTCTTCAATTTTATATTTTTAAAGTAAAATGAAATATCATCGACTTACAGTTGTCACCTGTGACTTCTTGAACAGATGTCTTCCACTCGTGAAGCGTCCAATCTTGAACATTGCGAGTCACTTGATAGCCCATGATAACTAAACTCACGGTTATCAGAATGAACCATATTATCTTGCTGGTTTTCGTTTCTGCCTGTGAAAAATCCAGAAAGCCGTGTGCAGTCGTAGCACTAGCCCATTCGTGAAAAACAGATTTATCTTCTTCTGCTTTCATTTTAGACCGTCCTTATTTGTTATTGAAGGCAGAAATAATTTAAGCCAGGTTGTTATTGTTGAATAAGGGAGCAGAGTAAAAAATATTGTCTGCGTTAGAATTATTCAAGATTTGATCTTTCAAGTCGAAACTCAACAAAGCACATAAACAGGAAATAAATCCACTGCGAAACTTATGGTGGTCCTATTGTGAACTAAATATAAAGCGTAAACGCCCATGCAGTTTTGAAGTTTATGCACGAGTTACTCCCGATTGAAGCTGATAATTGATGAAAAGGCTGCCAAGCGATGATGCGTAATAGTGGTATTCAGCAGTCCATCTAGAAAATCAAAATGGAGGAAGTCACGTTCCTCGAGCAATAAAGAGAATGAATCGCAATGTTAATATGCTGCATCAAAGAGCAAACAACAGAATATTAATATTCGCAAACGGATAAAAATTCCTAAGTTTTTGGTTCTTAAAAGTTCGAAACAATCATCTTCAGTTTCTAGTATTATCTTTGAAAAAGTTTCAGTCTGTTCCTATTGAGTAAGGTTCTCATGAAAATAATGAAAACCAATACTATAAGACATTTAAGGTATGAAGCAAGCTGATTGACACAATATCCCAAACAGCCCCCAGAGCGTGTGACCGCGCCTACTCTTGCATCGTTAACGCCGAATCGCGGCCGTTTTTCGTTGCCATTTCACCTACCAATGCACAGCATAACATCCACCGAAATAGCAAGCTTTTCAATCACCGTTTTGAATTACTTACTCATTTTCACAGTAGAAAGCTTTAGAGAATACGCTCGAATGCTTTTCAGGCAATGAGGTGCTAATAATAATGCGCAGTATCGTATATCGGACATATATTTATGACTATTTGTTCTCGCCAGATGGCGTCTGATCAAAAGGTGAAGTAAACAAATGACTTGCAGCAGCGCACTCAAGCCTGCGATTAAATTGCTGGATATTTGCTGTTTTCATCTTTATGCGCTGATCGATAATGCGTTTGCAATTTGAGTCACCGTGTATCACGAAATATGTGGTGACATCAGTCGGCTGACCGTTTTCTGATCAGCTTAACCAGCGTGTTCAGTCAGTCATTTGCGGCAAAGTGATTTCAATCTCTTCAATGCATCCGCTTCACTGTGCTCTGCATCGAAGTGCATAACGAGACTCTCCTCTTTCATCGATTTCCAGTATATGTTAATGATACGAGTAATATTACAGGAGCCCTTTGTAAACAGCTCTTGATAGAAACAATCGATCGAACAAGGACATCATATCGTAGTATATTGAGATCGAATTGAAACTTCTTCTATTGATCCGATCAAGAAACAGGAGCAAAACCACATTTTAACCTTACCCGAAACATTACTTATGAAATTGGACGGAACCATTCCTACCAATGGCAGCCTTACCGAGACATCGGCAAGGGCAGGAGGCGCGCCTATGAGTTGGTAAATTGCCACAGCCTACGTAACAAAGATTTACCAATAGTTACAAGATCCTAATGGGCGATCCAAGTAGCATTAATATCAGCGATCAAGGTATTTTAGATATCGAACAGAACGGCGCCACAGTTCCCAACGGTATCAGCAATATGCGCAATCTTCGAGTTCAAGCCGTTCATACGTAGATTGCTCTGCAGCCAGCCGATGGCCCTGAAAAACGCTGTCGCAAAGCTAATGTCCAGAGTCTGGCGCTTTTGTCGGCCAGTTATGGAGAAATCTCAACAGAAAGCAAGTGAGCGCAAGCAAAGAGTTAGCCGAACTATTGTGGGGCACTTTGATAAAAATGTTTGCGAGTTGAGGAAGCGAGTCGCAGTTCTGCATGGTCGTCACACTATTACTAGATGGAAAGCTGATAAACAGGTTGCCTGAGATTCAGTTTTCCAATCTCAGTACCTATTGATTTTATGGAACAGTCCCTATAATAATAATGAGATATATCTCGCGATGTCTTCTTTCAATGACTGTACTTTTTCTGAGTGTACCTGCGCCGAAAAGCTCTCAGAATGGAAAGTTAGGCATGTAACCTTATCACTTTTGCTATTTAAAGAGCAAATTACTCCTTTATACTTTGTTACCGTCTTTAAGTTGATTACTTACGCTATTCGCTATGCGGAACGCAGACATGGAAAGAGGACTTTGGCTTCAATTGTGAACAGTATATCAGTACAAACTGTTGCCACAGCTTGTTCATATACTACTAACCTTGCTAATGGTACTTCTATATATAGTTACATTATATAAACTAAGCGTCGTTCTCGTTTTCCCTCCGATTAGCTGTCATATTTACTGATAAAGGCAGAACAACAGTGGTTGTTCGTGTCATTGTGGTGGACATGACGTTGTATCTTATGATTTCACATATGCAGCTGTACTCTCCGTAAATTATGAATTTATTAAATCCATGATTAAAATATAAAGATTATACTATTGTTATTTTTAGAAAAATATTTTAGATAATATTCGTGCCACCTCAAAGCAGCTGATTTTCTAGCAAAACTTTTAGTAATTGAAAAGGTCATGTCAGCTTTCGAAACTGAACGTTAAGCTTAAATATGAGTTGTGATATAGTGCAGGAAAACGTCAATACAAATAGCATCATTCAAGCTCTGAATTGAAGTGCTAAACGATCACATTATCAGTAATAATAAGATTGATTCCCGAACTGACCTAAAAGATAACAGAAATTATCAAAACGATTGCGATCGATCTACTTTCGTCGTCTTCGTCTTAAATCTGCTGTTCTTCACTTTTTTAAAGTATACAATGAGATATCCAATGGCTTGAAAAACAGTCAAAAAACTCATTCCAGCCCACAATCCAATCAAACCACCCGAACTTGATATCAGATTGTCAAAACTCATCACTTCATATCGCTCCGTGAGCTGCAATATTTTATTACTGCTTATCAGAATGCGAAAAGAAAAGGCTTCAGGGCCTATTTCTAAACATATGAGAGGTTACGGTGTCGTATATAATACTTTGCCCGTGTAATACTTTACCGTCAGAGAATTACACGGGCAGAGTTTTATATACGCCACCGGGCTGTTCGTCGTGCGTGAATCATTTAACAGTTGTCACCCATATTTTTACCGACAGAAGAAACGCACTATGCTTTTTAATTTGTTGTACTTTCGAGAGGGACTGTATCATTAAAGATAGTACAGGAATGCAACTATAACATTAATTTTACTTATTTAAAGAAAGCTGCAGACCTTGACGTCAAATGTTCGAAAGTACACATCGAGCAGGATCAAATCTGTCGTCGTCACACCACCAATTTCAGATTCTGCATATTTTTTCCAGCTATCATTCTGCCGTTTACTTGGAAAATGGGTCGTACTCAATTGTACATCCACCAGAGTGGCAGAGCAAGGCTCTCTGATATTTGCCACGCATTGATTGAAACTATCATTCATTGCCGTGAGTTCTCTAAAAATTTAATAAATGTCAAATAATCACTTGCGGTTGCAAAAGTGCAAAGTTTTTTGGGATTATATTAAATGCTGAAAAATGTAATAAATCTTTCCGCATCGTAATTATTAACTTTTGCATTCCATTTCTTCAAACTTGACTGTAATCACATTACTCTAGCAGTTAACTTTGGTAATTTTGTATTCAGTTGGATAGTAGGTTAAATGAAATTGAATGCAAATATTATGAATTATGGTGCAAGCAGGACAGCGTAAGAGTTTGCACTAAACACCCAGGCGCCCTGCATGGATCGCTCGATGAGCAGTTGGGACGCAGACTTTAGTGATCGTTTAACCAGAGAGCTTAAAATTAACCGTCCTTCCACTGTGGGCGAATTCCAATTCAGTTACTGTAGGGTATAAATTATTGGGTGGTACTTAATTTGGGTGAATTGGGTGGTCTGGCCGACCACCCAAATTAAATACCACCCAATACAGTCCAGTCATCAGTGTCTTTCAATTATCACTGAGTCAGACCGATCAGTCACCCAAATTAAGTACCACCCAATATTTCTACCCCTACAGTACAAAACTTACACTTCCGCAATGTTATATTTGGACCAATCTTGACAATTCAGCATTTCTTCTATTTCACATGTTCGATATCCTTTAATTTGAAAGTAGGGAATGCAGTTGCATATCGGAAATGTGAACTCAAAAGAGCAGTCAAGCCAAGAATTGGTAGAGGTATATCTGGTGGTGTTCAACAACTTCACTTTTGGATTTTCGGCACAATGAGGCTGAAATATTTAAAAACCTCTGAGCAATATACCGGTCTGAACAATATATTATTCTCATTATTGACGAGAGAAATAAAGCGGCAGATAAGTAATTCAATTCATTTACTAGAAACCGCATTCTTCTGAAGAAGGATTATGTACATATTCGCAATTATTTAATTTTCAATAACCGTTCGCGTATTAGGGCGTCGTTTATACCACAGTAGCATTTAGCTTAGCAATCTTTCATGATCCCATGATTGGGAGCTGCAAACATTTCACAGTATCTTTCAACCTAGGATTACTTAAGATGTTAAGTCTTCGCTATTGATCAAAGCAGGTCCCCTTAATCTTCGACTAGCAATATTTAGAAAGTCATGCTTTAAGTTATAAAGTCGAGACATTCTGTTTTGTTTCATCTTTTTATACTTACGTCAGATACAAAGTAAGCGAAAGGATTTAGCATTGACTTTTCCTCTTTACGAATAGTTTGTTCTTTGATTTGCATAGCAACTGACGTTCGCATGCCCGGAGTAAGCCTAATCCATTGACCCATTTCTTCGCCGCTGTAAGACACTTGCAACATTAAGCCTTCACCAAGGTAATTATTTCCGACTAATGGAATATAATCGTCTGTTTGAGCATTCAGCATCAACGTCAGACCACCGTTTGAACCTGTAATAAAAATATTCTAGAAATGTAAGTACAGCAGAACCTGTGTTTAAATAACATTCCTTCATCTTCCGTACCATTTAATGTGTCACAGCAATTAAGGAAGCCCCCTAATGTAAGAGAATTTTCAGCCTGCAGCGCATCAAAGTTCACAAAATATGGCCAATCTATGCTTAATTAAGTACAGCTTTCGTCTCCCCGCGTGAAAATTTGGCTTGAAATGCTACAAAGCAAGCAGGTATGCTTTCGACGCCAAAAATGAGAATCGAATTCATTTTTTTCATCATCGGACCTAAAGTAACAATATATCGACCTCACCCAGCGTATTGTTAAGCTACTTTAAAAAAATTCACTAGTTTATATCCGCATAAAAGAGAATCCCTGATGCAAGAGAATTTCATTGATTTCCCTTCATTTTCTTAAAAGGAAGTTTTACTGCATGTACACTAGACATTACCAAACATGGACATCATTTTGACTTTAAGCAGGACGCTTTTCGAGTTAGAGAGGATGTATCGCTCCGAGAATATTGTTCGAAAGTGCGTCCAATATGCCTTTGAATAATGCCCGCTTTGATTGGAAATGATTCCTTACAAAAGCGGGAATGAAATGAATTTCTGCTTATTTGTACATTTAATTTATGAATTCAGCTGCATTCGGCAATATGTGTCATACCAAAATAATAGGACGAAGAATTAGGATCATATCGTTGACATCGGCCGTACTCCAGTGTATCGATTGGAGTTATATTGCTTTCTTTGCAGAAGTTATTTTTAACACGATCGCCGATAAACATGTCTTCGCACGACGGGGCAATTTTATCGAAAATATCTGAATATGAAAAATTGTGTGCTTTTCTCCATCGAATAAAATCGTTCTCGGCACTGAGAGCGCTCTCATTTTTAACGATATAACCAGTGAAATTTTGTAACTGATAAAACATGTAGTTGATCATGTCCAAGGTCAAGTTGTACTCTTGTGCTTTAGACCATTTTAAGCGGTTGACGTTGCAGATGAAGATTGATGGAAATGGAACAGGATTGGCTGAAATGTTGTGTGATTGATCGTGTAGATTAAAAATGTACCCAAGAGCAGAGGTAGGCCTAGGGAGGTGTGGTTGTGCACACCCCTCTCGAGACATTTCACATAGGTATTTAACTCTACCAATAATAGATTGGAAACTGGCATTACTGCACTATTTTTTAATGTGTGAACTGTGTTTAAACCACTTTAAACAGCTGAGTGATTACTCCAAGGCATCTGCACGGCTTTGATCAAGAAATTTTAAAGATTTTAAATTAATGATTTGATAGACAAAGTGAGAACAGTTATCAATTTGACGCCTTGAGAACTAATAATTTTTTACAGAAGCTTTCCTATTGAAGATACGGAAACATATTCAAAACATTTTAATTGCGCAAAATCATGAAAATGCGTTAAGAAGAGGGTCGCTGCCGCCCAATTAATTTAGCATACATCAATGTGGTATTCAAAACTGTAAATAGGCTTATCCTTTCCCATTAACCCAAGATGTACCACAAAAATACACGCCACAATATCATGTACAGCCTTCGCGTACGTGTTATAGCATATTTTGGAGTATCTTCACCACACCCGATATCGCATTTGCAGCAATTGCAAAGAAAAATAGTTATAACAGAAGAATAGTCATGAAAAAGGCAGCTGGGTGCTTTGCGTCGTTCGCCTTTTCTAACTCTCCTTCCCCTTGCAATGCACCCTGCCACATTTTGCCAAAATTTATTCAAAGCTGATTGTACAGCGAAATTAGTTCCTTTGAAATGAACTATCATCGACTCACAGTTGTCACCTACGACTTCTTGAATGGTTGTTTTCCACTCGTGAAGCGACCATTCTCTAATGTTGCGAGTCACTTGGTAGCCCATGATAGCTAAACTCAGTGATACCAGAATAAACCATATTATCTTGCTGGTTTTCGTTTCTGCCTGTGAAAAATCCAGAAAGCCGTGAGCAGTCGTAACACTAGCCCATTGCTGGAATAATGATTGTTCTTCTTTCGGTTTCATTAAAGAGCGTCGTTATTTATTATTTTAAGGTATATTGAAGTGTTTACTGAAGGCAGAAATAATTTATGCCAGGTTGTTATTGTTGAATCAGGGAACAGAGTAAAAATATTGCGTGTGTTAGAATTATTCAAGATTTAATCTTTCTAGTCGAAACTCAACAAAGCACACAAACAGGAAATAAATCCACTGCGAAACTTCTGGTGGTCCTATTATGAACTAAATATAAAGCGCGAACGCCCATTCAGTTTTGAAGTTCATGCACGAGTTATTTCCAATTGAAGCTGATAATTGATGAAAAAGCTGCCAAGCGATGATGCGTAATAGTGGTATTCAGCAGTCCATCTAGAAAATCAAAATGAAAGAAGCCACTTTCCTCGAGCAATATAGAAAATGAGTCGAAATTTACAGCATCAAAGAGCGACAACTGAAAATTGATTTTCGCAAATGGATTTACAGTGTTATGTTTATAGGTTCTTCATATTTAGATCAAATCATTTCCAGTTTCAGCTGTCATCTTTCAAAAATGATAGTCTATTCCTATCGAGTAAGGTCCTCATAAAATAATGAAAATCAACACTAAAAGACATTTAAGGTATCAAGCAAGCTAATTGGTACATCATCCCCCAACAGTCCCACGAGTATGTAACTTCGCCTAATCTTTTTTCAGTCGTGCCGAACCACGGCCGTTTTCTGTCGTCATTTCACCTACCAATTCACAGCATAACATCCACCGAACTAGCAAGCTATTCAATCACCATTTTCAATTACTTACTCATTTTTACAGTAGAAAACTTTAGAGAATGCGCTCGAATGCATTTTAGGCAACGAGGTGCTAATAATATCTTACCGTATTTACGGAAATAGTAACACAGTGCTACTATTGTTTCGATCACCCTCTACCCTGTGCTACTATTTCCGCGTGTGCCACTATTATTTCAACCTTCTCTATACCGTGTACCACTATTAGTTCAACTTCCTCCTCAACATATTCCATCATTACTAGGACGCGGAAAATAGTACTTTAATGAACAAAACAGCTACATTTTAGAATATTCCAGTTCACAGTTGCTAAAAGACCACCAAATTGCAATCACTAGCATCATCATCGGCTCTGAGATAGTCCTGACCCCAGTCAATACGTGAAAAATAGTGGCACATGTGCCAATATTTCCGCCTGTGCTACTATTGTTTCATTCACCCTCTACCCTGTGCTACTATTTCCGCGTGTGCTACTATTTTAGCGTGTGCTACTAATTCCGTAAATACGGTATATTCAGAGAGTATGTACGACTGTTTGTGCTTACAAGATGGCGTCTGATCAAAGGTGAAGCAAAAAAAGTTGCAGCAGCGCACTCAAGCCTGCGATTAAATTGCTGGATATTTGCTGTTTTCATCTTTATGCGCTGATCGATAATGCGTTTGCAATTTGAGTCACCGTGCATCACGAAATATGTGGTGACATCAGTCGGCTGACCGTTTTCTGATCAGCTTAACCAGCGTGTTCAGTCAGTCATTTGCGGCAAAGTGATTTCAATCTCTTCAATGCATCCGCTTCACTGTGCTCTGCATCGAAGTGCACTACGGGAGTATTCCTCTTTGCGCGATTTATAGCAACCATTAATGATACCTGTCATATTACAAGAGCTATTTCATAAACAGCTGCTATTTAGCATACGTAAGATTAAAAGAACTATTCGGCATATTTCAGTAAACCAACGCGTTCTACACTTACCTACAGAATTTTGGATTTCCTCAAGTCAAAGTTAAAATTTTTCTTTGAGTGCAACGCTGTGAACGACAATAAAAACAAGCTGTATGAAGCAAGCGGAGTATATTCATTATTTTGTGATACTCTTCTTGAAATTGACGAGTGTAAGTAATAGCATAGTTGGGATGAAAAAGGTTCACCAACCCTCGGAATTCGAATTACTTTATTTACTTTTTATTGCTTGATGCGCAGTTTTTTATCTCTGTTACTTTCAGGGTAATTACTGTTTAGTATAAAGAATGAAAAATATGAGAATTTCTCGGTCTCAAAGCGATTTTGAATCAGGAAATCGCATACGATATTACTTTTGCGCGTTTGTTAAATGTTAACGTCAACAGTTTGTCACTGTAAACTGTTATAATCATAAAGGACAAAATAATTCTTTTTCAGAAATTTAAAATGAATATTGCACTCTAATGCAGTAATTAATACAATAAAGCAGAGTTTGTGAGCGTTGGGAGGGCACATCCAGAAGTAAGCAAACGAGTCATATGACGAAAGGTGGCAAATCGTATACAAGGCTGATTTGCAGGACCGCCTGAACCTCCGAATACTTTTTCCTGAGACGTTTTGACGATTATTTTAAACATTTTTATTGCTTCAAGTTCAGGTTCCAACAAATTAACGAAGAACTCTACTATATTTAGAAGAGTTCATCGAGAAATTATTTATATGCGATGATTTTTCGCTGTCTGCGACTTCTTCGTTTGCAATACTGTGCTGTTTATTATCGAAAGTGGGAGAACAGAGTTTTTGTATGCTCTTGCATTCGCAATTATTGTACAACTGGAATTGCTGCAAAGAGTCAGTCGAACAATGTTTCAAGAAAGAAGACAACTGAATTGCTGCCTCTTGGACCTGAGCCGCGTTTCTACGCGTTATTTCAAAAAGTGCAAAATAACAAGAAGCGAATGAGCTTTGACGTTGACGATGCGCACGGAAGAATGACCACTTTCTCCAATGAGGATTGGCGAGAATATCTCTCCACACTTGGTGAGTATCTGTGCGACAGATTTTTGCCGTTAGTGGTATTAATAATGGTCATCTTTAAATTGATCATTCCTCCTTTAACATACGTTAACAAGTATACTTTCAATTGCAAAAAGGACACTTTCCAAGCTACATCAATATGAAAGATGCCATTTTCGATTAGGAAAGTCCATATTTAGTTGTTGGTCTGTCGAAAAAAGAAAGTAAAAAGAAATACTCTTGCCGATAGAGCATACTCGATATTTCAGTTAGCAGTTGTTGGTGGAAATCGTAGTATTTCGCGGCATATGTGCTATTTATGTCACATTTCGCAGTGGTAGTAACATGTGCACAAACCAAATGTGCATAAATCGCACAAGTGCGCATATTTTGCAAGATCTGTGTGCAAATTTTGTACTAAATTGCAACATTTTCTTACCGGATCGTTGCGCCCTTAAGAGATAGATTCTACTGTATGTGGTATTAAGTTTAAGATCAGATTGCCTTAATTTCAGGCCATCCTGGCAGCCGGCTATTCCCCAGGCACCGTCAAGAGGAAATGACTGAAGCCCGATCGCTCGCTACAACTTGGCTGTTTAGTAAAACGATCAAGCCAATCGACTATTACAACTTTCTCTGCTTTGTTGGTCAATTTTATCGCATTTATGGCCTACCGCTGCCTGCCGAATCGGTCGGTAGCGTTACGGAATGGTTCCTGAAGACTTATGAAACACTGGAAGCCAGCGCGTTCTTCACGGTTTGTCATTGCTTTTGTTGTTACACGTCTTCTTTACGTCACAATGTCACAGTATACATACAATTTTAATGGTAAAGTAAAGTGTCATTTTATTTGTACAATCACTTTAGTTTTGCAAACAATATAATAACTTTGTCAGCAGTTTCACATTTCTCATCGAAATGATCGCATTGACGATTATCGTAGAAATAGCTTATTTGTCGTATTTAGCGCGGTTCTCTAGTTTTATGTTCATCGTAGCGATCGAGAATAGCAATGAAAACAATAAATAAGTTTTCTATTGCATAACTTGACAAAAACAACGCTGACTATAACGTATTTAAAATGGTTTTTGTTATACTGTGCAGTCGCACTAATCGCCAAAAATAATTTGGTCAGTCACTTGGCTTATTGTTCGCCCGCCGAGTGGTTGCCTTTCGACCGCTTTCTAGCGTTAGCGAATTTTTAGGATGCTGGTTGCCGAATAAATCCATCCCGTTGAGCGCGAACTGCGCCGACAGCCATCTCTAATACCTGTGGAAGAACCGATAATATTGTTATTGTAGTTCTAGTCCTCCGTAGATAGTAGACGTAGGAGTCGGTGTGGTTGGGCTCAACCGGACGTACTTATTTCGCGGTC
>NIUQ01004194.1:0-14549 GCA_002796945.1 Plectus sambesii
TGCATAGGTGTTTAGTATTTTAATCACTCTGAAGGGGGGCGATCGTTGGGGGGTGGGCGATTATTGGAGGGTGGGCGATTATTTTTTCAACCTAGGCCAGAGGGGGGCGATTATTAGAGGGGGGCGATTATTGGAGGGTGGGCGATAATTGGAAGAAATACGGTAAATTTTTTTATGTCTTATAAGATTTAAGACAGCGCACCTAAATTTAAGAAAAATTCTTAAATTTAAGTGAAAATGGCAACCCTGACTCAAGATGAAAGAAATGTAGCGTATATTGCTTTCAGCTACTTATGACAAGCTCCCTGTGAATTCTATGCGCATATATTAATAAACTAAGCACTAAGCAGCTTGTCAAAGGTAATTGAAGACTTAAAACGGTGCATTACTTTCGATTATATAGAACTCAAGTGTTCCCTTTAAAGAATAAAAGAATTGACTAACTTCGGCTTGCAGCGCGCTGAGGTCTTCGAGCGAGGGAATAAGTTTGTCGCGTTGCCTTGCGCGATTATGACCGCATATCTGAACGAGGCCGAGAAAGACTTTTGCACAGTCGGCCACAAAATCCGACCACAGCTGCCGGCAATCCGCATTCTCCAACAACAACGATCTGCAATACTAATTTGAATTCCCCGCCTAAGCTGTCTGCCACCGTACCCCGGTTGTAATACTGGCGGAGAAACGAAATCGCTCATAGAATCCGTCAAAATATCAATGATTGAAGTCACGCCGAGCACCTTGTCGTCTTCGGGGAGATACACGAGCTGAAATATTGGCAATCGTCCATAGAGGTTTATTTATAACTATTTGGGTCTTTTACGGTAAATCGTTATCCATTCATTCAAATTTGTCATTTTTGCATTCGATTTTGTCATCCTTACGTTTAATTAAATGCAAAGATAAAAGAGAAAGCAAATGTGTCGAATCAATATGCAAGACCGTATTTCAAATTATGCCGCGTCTTCAGTTTCAAAACGTATACAAAATATACGAGAAACAGAAAGTAACGAAAATGCAGCTTACTTGCAAAATTGACCGAGATAGTACGCAGCTGCCTGACTGGCTGAACTGTCGTAGAAATGTCTGAAAATACAAAAATTAATAACCGTTACTTATGTACTTAAAAATTTGTCGATCAGTAACAAGAAATTTCGTTAGACACCGTATTGGGCAAAGATGAGGTCACTTTTCCGCTGCTTGATATCGCTTTTCACCATCAATGATAGTCATCTCTTGCTTTCTACGTAAATAAACTGATAGAAAGAAGCGCTATCGACTTTCGAAGCAATCTGCCTCATTCAATCAAAAATTTCTTGTTACTGATCGGTAAATTTTGAGTATAGATACGTGCCAAAGTGGCGTCAAAGTTGGCGATTTTGTGAGGAAGTGCAAGAACAATAGTGTGTAGACGTTCGACAACCGCACGCAGGTAAACCATAGCCTGATTCCGAGATGATAGCTGCGTCTTGCGAGGAAAAGTAGGCGGCAATAAACGACGATTGACCGCGGGTTCGAACGCCGGCAGCCACGCGAAATCTCCTAAAGCAAAACGTCTCATTTAAAGTGGAAATTGTAATCGGGCTAAAGGGCGACCGGTACGCGAAGGCAACCGCAGTCGGAGGCGCGTGATTTGAACTGAGTTACGTAGGAGTTTGTGGCCAAAACAATGCCCTACGGTGCTATTTGAATGCAAAAATTGTAATCAGGCGAGAATCGCTTTAGGACCTCTCTCGTACCGGTCGCCCTTTAGCCCGATTATGGAAATTGTACATCTTTGAGAGGAAGTAGTCGAGCTAAAGGGCGATCGGTACGCGAAGGCCACCGTAATCAGAAGCGCGTGATTTGAACTGCGTTACGTAAGAGTTTGTGGCCGTAACAATGCCGAACGGTGCTACATGAATGAAACATTGTAATCAGGCAAGAATTGCTTCAGGACCTATCTCGTACCGGTCGCCCTTTAACCCGACTAGAGAGGGAGCATAAGAAGGCAATGATTTCAGAAAACGAACCGTCATTATCATCGGGCGGTTGAGTGCCCAATGCAATCGACTCGATTGCGACGTCAAAAAACTGCTCGCAGGTGCGAAGATGTTTGTCGGCCTCATCGAAATTGGGACGACTCTTCGAAGTGGGCACACCGCTCTCTGTGGGCACCAGCGCCGAAACAGCCAGCAGCAGACAACGCACAAATCGAAGACGATCGCTCACTCTCTCCGCCAAAGTCGCCGCGTTAGAGTTGCTGCTGCTATTGTCGTTTTCGTCGTCTGCTCGCTGCCTCTGTAAATGAAAAATGTGTTACTTATGCGTGCATGCTTGATGACTGCAGAGAAATTGCACATTGCTGCGATTTCTGTTTGAAATATAGTCAGGCCTTACGAAATAATGGATTGAATCATTATGCCGTTTCTCTGACATTTTGACTCAAAGCCGGCCAGTTTCTACAAGCACGGCATCGAACAGTTGATACAAAGATGGAAATACGTTATCGAAAGACAGTACAATTATGTTACTGATTTACAAGTTCCCCGCTGTTTGTACAAAATTTTTCTAATATTAAAAACGCACAATTACTGTTACAACCCAATATTTATTGTTTTTATGATTAAATAATTTATAAAAGTACCATTGTCATAGACAATATAACAAGAACAACTGTGAAAGTTGATTACCCTTGCCAACTTTTGAAGCTCCTCTTCGGCAGTCTTGAGCAACTGGACCGCTTGGCTGGTTGAGAACATATTCATATCGAATCCAAAATTAGTAGAATTGAAGTCTTCCTGAAAGAGCATACAACATAACAAGTAATACATTTAGATGAGTCTAAAGAACTCACGCCGAGCGTGGTGGTAGTGAGAATAAGTACTATACTGCGGATATGTTTCATACATACTTAGCGATAACGCAAATGATTTATTTGCGCTTGAAACGGTACATTTGTGTGATGAAGGTGTGCCGCAGTTTTTTACTCATACTAAACAGATGCTTGGCAATAGACTATTTATTCGTTGGGTAACTAAGATCGAACCAAAATCTCACTAAGCCCATAAAATAAGGTTTTTAGATGTGCAAAATACTCTAAGCACACAAACTTTCCTCTCGACCACAAATTCGAGCAAAGCCCTACGAATGAAACGTAAATAAAATGGCCGTACGTGCGCACAAGCGAAATTTAATGCTCGCGCCTCACCCGGGTAAAAAAGCTTCACAAACCTCTTCAAAAACAGCGGCAGTTTCGATGATTCGTTTGAACATGGCGACCAATCGAAGGATGCCGGCGCAAAAGGCGTGCAAGCTTTGATCCTTAATTGCGGCTGGTCGATGAAGACAGAGATTGGTGAACACCGTCTGGGCCAACGAGTGACCTTCGAGCCACGTGACGAGACCGGAAAAGCTCGCGTCCATCGTTGCAATCAGCTCGTCGTGGGGCATGGCAGAGATTCGAAGCGAACCATTCTGGAAAAGAGATGGTGAGATTAGAGGGGACATTACAAGCGTCTAACACTAGTTAATACACCGCCATTTATCCTAATTCGTCACTCTTGCATTATATTCTTCAACATTTGCAGTCATATCGTTACTGTTGCATTCCATTTCGTCTAACTAACGTTCTAACTGAATGTTGAGGAGACGAAACGGAATGCAAGAATGACGAATTAAGGTGAATGGCGGTGTATTTTGTACTAGTGTTAGGCGCTTTTGGGGTCGGTCGTCTTACATCTACTGCGCCTTCGAAGCCGACTGGCCGGTCGACGCGAATCATCCCGGCGTCCATCTTTGGATCCATCAGCTCTATGGCGCTCATCGCTTCCGACAAATGAAAACGCTCCTCTCGGACTAGTTCACCGCGTTGCAGATCTGAAGTATGTTGCCATGTGCACAACTTGCAACTGTGGCTGTTTTCGTCAATACGGACGTGGCGAGGGGAACGCTTGCAATAGGTGAGGGCCCAGATGCTGCTCCAATACTATTTTCGAGCCAATTTCATAATATTTAGGCAGAGCATCATTGATAGATTTGGATGCGATAGAATTATACTATTTCATGATTCAGCGCAGATGTCAAAGTGTAAAACTGTTTTTTAGTTATGTAAGTATTCGGCGAGCTCGCTAGTAATTCCTCGCATAGCAATAATGCATACTGCATTTCACGTATGAACCTAATACTGGAGACACTACAACTTCATTTCCCTGTTACTTACGAAGAACTTTAATTACAAGTCGTTCAACAAACCTTTGCATGCCGAAAGAAATCCGGCAGTTATATCAGTCCACTGGTACTTCCATGGCTCATCAATGTCAGGTGCACATTCGACCGAGACAGTATTATCTACGGCCGACTCTAGTAGACCCTGATAATCAGGTGGATCGTCCATTCTGGAAAGATCTTTCTGCATAAAAATATACACATAAAATTTATCAGTAGCAAGAAATCTTAGATTGAATATGGTAAACTGCTGAGAAAATCGATAGCGCTTCTTGCTATCAATTTACGCGCGTAAAAATCAAGAAATGACTATCATTCTTGGTGAAAGAAGATTTTCAAGCACTAAAAAGCGAGCTAATCTTTGCCAACTACGATGCCTTGCTCGATTATCTGTTACTGATCCGAAAATCTTGACTCAAACAACTCAGCTTTTCAGAAAACGATCCTCGTTTGGGCGCTGAACGCAACCCATTCAATCAAATACACCCAAACCATCGCCACGATGCGGCAAACATTTTATGACGTGATCGACATAAGAGTAAAACTTTTTAGGTAAAATAGTGCAAGAACGATTGTACAGCGTTGCATGACGGAACAATATTCTTTACAACGCACGCACATATACGAATGCACAGCAGACGGCGCAAGTAAGAGAGAGGAAAGGCAATGGTTGGGCGATGAGAAAGAGGCGTTAGGACGGATCGTAGCGGTCGCTAATATCCGCTTCTATCGTCGCTCTTCGTATAGCCAACCAATCCGCATCAATATCCTCCTCCCGTGCCGAATACACCACGTATGGTCCCGTCACTGTCACTTGTCGTCGCTTCATTGGCTTCTTCTTCTTCGCTTTTCCTCGTTGGGCGTCTGAAAGAGACATTATTCATATTTTGTGTCCAGCGACATCTGACCATTCATTTACACTCTTTTCTCCCTCCCTCATATAATCAGTTGAACAATCAATATCGACAATAATACTAGGATATAACTTAATGAATGTGAAAGAATGCTGTTATATCCGAGTCTCTGAAGCATTGTAACACAGTTTAGCGAAATCATAACGTTTCTCATATACCACTTCCTCCTTAAGAAGGACTCTTCTCATATCAAATAGGACATTTTTCAGATCAAATAGGACAGAGAATTTTTCTGCGAAAATAATCTAAGCAACTTGGTTTGAATACTGCCCCACTAAGTTTATAAGTAAAGGCGACGAACGTTCTTCTTTGATTAAGAAAGCATTCTCATTAAAGTAAAAATGATATACTCGAGTTCAGCTGTATATGAATAGTTCCATGGCCCCCGAAAGGCGATTGCAGAAGCAAAAGACCGAAAAATGGGACGATAGTTACCTCCAGCCATCCAGAGCGCGAGCGACACGTCGGCCTCTAGTTTCTCTCGTTTCAACCGCTCGACCTGTTCGCGGATATCGGCCTCAACACGATCGTAGAGGAGTTCCTTGTCATTCTCAAAGTCCATGTAGACGGTCTCGACGCGCCCGACATTGACGCGATCGGTTTCGTCGCGTTGGAATCGGCGCACCATCTCGCTGACTTGCAGCCTCCTGGCGTGCTCTTCCTCCAACAACGCCAACTTTCGCACGCAATCCGTCGCCACGCGATCCAGCAGCTCCGCTTGTCGGCGCTCCACCTGAGTTGATAACATTTATCACAGTTATCATAGTAATAAGTTATCAACGTTATCACAATTACACCGCTATTCATCATAATTTGTCGCACTTACTTTCCATTTCGTAACCACTGCATGCAATTAAGTCCTCTCTGCATTTAATTTGAAAGTTAGTTTGACGAATTGAAATGTAAGAGTGACGAATTATGTCAGATCGTGTATCAATTATCACAGTTATAATAATAAATTATCAACGTTATCACAGTTAAACCGCTATTCATTATAATTCGTCGCACTTGCATTCCATTTCGTCAAACTAGCGTTCTAATTAAATCGAGATGATGAAAGTGGATGCAAGAGTGACGAATTACGATGGCAGGCGGTATATCAGTTATCTCGCTTTTCGAAATTTATGTTGAATCTCCATTTTTTAATTGCACATTTCTCAAATTTAATTCAATGCATGTATTTAACTTTACAGAACCATCCTTAATGTCGAAAGCCTCATCAAAGAATACCCAATGCAGATTAGATAATCAGAAATTACACCTGCGTTTTTCGATTAGAACTGAATGGCGCTATTTTGTACTGATTACACAAACTGTTTTGGATTTTTAATGAAAAATGGCATATAAATGATTCCGTCTCATAGCATACTGAAATTTAAAGCAATAATAATCCTATGCTAAAGCACATTCCTTCAGTAAGCGCTGTGAAACCAGCCGAATAACGCGAGAAAAAATGATCATACTATGACAGAGCCGCAGCTTAAAAGGATTCATTTTTAAGGACTGTTACAGGTTTCGAATGAGAAAATAAATGTTCGATAAAAAATGTCTTGATATCTATTATTTGGCTTTAAATAGCAGCAAACAGAACTCACTAAGACACGGTCGTGTAACAACACGTTCCATTTTCGTTGTGAACTCGAATCGCTAACAAATGCAAAAAAGTAGGAAACTCACTTGCTGCATGCGTTCCTTGTAGAGCTCTTCGCGCAGTTTGGCAAACTGCTTCTCGAGAACGAGCAACCGTCTGAGATTGGTCTCGCGGCGCTTCTCATAGTCGCCGGCGTCGATTTCCGCCTCGCTATCGGAGCTATCCTCGTTGTCCGACGTCACCCTCATCGGGGTCCTGTGAGGAGTTTCCGGCCCTCGAGACGTCGAACGAACAGTCTTTTCATCTTGCTCCGATTCCCCATTCATCATTCTACTAAGGGCGCTCTTTGCTAACTCTTAAATCAGTCGTCTCTTCCGCCAGAAATACAAAATATCTGTTCACATCCACCGATTTAACGGACGCTCATCAAGCAGCCTACTGTCTGATCGAGTCAGATGCACACGTTTGTTGAGAGCGGAAACAACTGCAGGATATACTGGATTTGGTTCGGATATCTGAGTCGTTAAGCGATTCGGCGAGGCTAGGATCAGAACTTGAAAGAGCACGCAGTCACGCGATGAAAAGCGCGCACGACGAGAATATGAATTTGGTAGATCCTGCTTGTCAGGGTGACGCGTCGGGGTGTTACGATGAATAACTTGTCGAGTAGTGGTAACGAACGTGATGCTTTCTTTAGTCGAATAAACCGCAGCTGATAAGCTCGTAAGAGACTAACAATAGGGCGATCAGTAATACATCAATAATCATCTTTTAATCGCGCACAAAAAGGCGAAAGCGATCTTTCCCTCCTCTTGTTTCAATGCAACAGTAATGAAGTCGCCCTAGTCGCATCTAAATTCTCTTGCAACTTTGATATTCTCTGAAATAGTAATGGCACAAGTGCAGCGCTTCATTTCGGAATATTTGTTGCTAAATACGTTTGATTATGCGTGCTGCAGTTGCACGCTTGCTGATTAGAGCAGTCGGCTCATGACGCACATATTCGATTTTTTTTGCTTTTCTCCAAGGCAAACACAGTCGCAACGAACTCCTCACGCAAGCGCTCTCCGATTAGCCTCCTTGCTCGCACGTGATCGTGTATGCTCGTTGCCTTCGCAACGGATATATGTTTGTTCGTTTCTCCTCCGTAATTTTCTCCACTCGTGCGTTTTTGCTGTTCGCTTAAATTGTTAGTCGATTGTTATTTTATTGCCAAAATCAAAAGTCAGCTCTCCTAAAACCTTACAAAATTCTGTGATCAATGTGCATAGCTAGGCTGTAGCGGTTTAATCAGAGAGGGAAAATAAGAAAACCAAAGATTAGCAGGACTGGTACCGCATTCGCGGTACACAGTGAAAGTGGAGAAATGTAAACAAAAATACGCCAGGTCGCTGTTTATAGTGTTGCTCATCACTCACCGGTCTGGTTTTACCCACGCAATACTCGTCATATCCTGCGACCATACGTCAGCGCGGTTGCAATAAGCTCCGTTCCGACACTTACTATCTGCCAGTTTAGCTGAGCTGAGCGACGTCATTCATCCATCGTGTCCGCTACTCCACCATGGGCCAACTGCGGGCGTTGGTATGGAAGAACTTTCAGTTCGTCAAGCGCCATCCGGTTATCACCGCCATTTTCTACTTGATGCCCATCTTATTTTCCGCTCTTCTCTACACTTTATCGCCCAAGGACCGAACCTTCATAAGCGCCTGCGATCATGATCACGTCGTGCTATTCCCCAGCCCTCCCGATCGCATTATCGGCTCTTTGTTGTGCTCCACTGCTCCCCTCGGAGGCCAATGCATCGACTCCACCTACGCGCCGCCTTATGAAAAAATCGGCAAATGGTTCAACAGTGATGGAAGCCTATCCTGCCAAGGGAACTCGACGACAGTTTCCATGGCGGCCATCTGTTCGCCCGACAATAAAGATACTTCGGAGCGTACGCGCGTCATTCGTCATTTGCTAAAGGGCAAAATCGTTTTCTACCCCGACAGTGACGCTGCAAAAAGCATTGTGGCCAGAATGAACACCACGCTCGATCTCATCGGTGACCTGATCTCTCTAATGCATTCGAACAACTCCTGCTTCGAAATGCTCAAAAACCGAACACGCTCAGCGAACGACAAGGCATCAGCAATTACGATTGCGAAGGAGGTGTCAACTGCAGATAAAGATTCTCTCTGGGGTGTGATTGAATTTAAATGGCTGAACGCGAGTAATGCCACAGTATCGATCATTTCTCAAAGCGATCGCCGGTCGAGCCTCTCAACACTCTACCTGCAAAGCTTACTGGACTCTGCGATCTATCACTATATCACGGGCACACCAATACCGGTAGCGATTGAACAGAAACTACTACCCGACAGCTGCCATCTCGACCCTTCTCAGTACGACACGGCGTTCAGCAATTTACAGAGCACGATCGTCTTCGGCGTCATTTTTATCATCATTTACTTCACCAATGACATGTGTTCGGAGAAGAACAACGGCTTGTTGGAGCTGCTGTTCATTAATGGCGTGCCTCGGTACAAGGTGAAGCTGTCGTGGATCATCTTTGGTGGAGCAATGCTCCTCACCGTCATCCTGCCATTATCAATATTTCTCAAGTTTGGTGCCGGTGTTATCTTGCAGAGCGTGTCTTTTTCCCTGCTCCTTCTACTACTGGTTCTTTTTGGTGCCACTCTCTTGTGCCTCAGTCTCATGGTGTCGAGTCTGATGCCCAGCCCCGAGTGGGCCAACACTTTTATGAGTTTCTCGACCATATTAGCCATGTACATTCCCACTTGGGCTCAACTGCTCCCGGATGTCGGCTACACAGAAACGGGTTGGATTGTTCGTCTGGCTTGCATTCTTCACCCGACAGTCGCTACGTTGGTTAGTATAGGTTATATATTTGCTGGTACAAAACACGGAGAAACCATTGATTTATTCGCGATGCACTCTCCGATTGCCAACGACAAATTTGGAGGATTCACAGAAGGAGTTATCATTCTGCTGTGTCAATGCGTCGTTTATTTGATTCTTTCCTGGTACTTTGATCACACGGCACCGAGCAAGTACGGGCAGAAACTGTCGTGGCTATTTCCGTGTCAGCCCAGCTATTGGCGGGGCACGAGAACACCCGAACAAGTCACTACGTCCTACGTCGAGAAGCCGCCGGCCGACGTCGAGCCGCTGACCGAAGAGAAAATTGCCGGCATTTCATTTGTCAACTTGACGAAAAAATTTGGCAAAGACAAGCTCGCTGTTTCTCACCTGACCGTCGATTTCTACGAGAACGAAGTGACGGCGTTTCTGGGGCACAATGGAGCGGGCAAGTCGACGGCGATGAGCATGCTCACGGGCATGCTGACGCCGACGAGCGGCACGGCGGAGGTCGACCGGAAGGACATTTGGTCGGACATGGACGGCGTCAGGCGCTCTCTCGGCTTCTGCCCCCAATACGACATCATCTACCCTGCCCTCACTGCGCAAGAGCACGTCAGGTTCTATGGAGCGTTGAAAGGAATGCACAGAAGCGATGTGGATGAATATGCCGCTTCCGTCTTCAAATTGTTGGGAATGGATCAACCCGATCAGCTGAACACAATCGGGCAGAAGCTCTCCGGTGGAATGAAACGAAAGTTGTCAGTGGCGCTTGCGTTTCTCGGCTCGCCAAAGGTGATCATTCTCGACGAGCCCACTTCGGCGATCGATCCCTTTTCGCGAAGGGCTATTTGGGATTTGATCCTTCGGCACAAGACGAAATCGACGATTCTCCTATCGACCCACAATATGGAAGAAGCGAATATTCTCGCGGATCGGATTGCCATCATCAACGACGGCGTGCTGCGTAGCTTCGGATCGCCAATGTACTTGAAATCTCGCTACGGGGATGGCTTTTCACTCATCATTGCGCATGGACCAAATTTCCATATCAGCACCCTGGAGGACAGACTCAACACTATCCTGCCTTTGTCAGTAGTGTCAAGCAGTCAAACGGAAACCACCTGTTCGATTCCGTTGGCGTCCGCGCGCTCTCCGGCCATGGTCGACTTGTTCGATTTGCTCGAAAAAGAAGGAAAGCACTGGGGCATTACTTCGTTCGGCATTTCCGAGAGCACAATGGAGCAAGTGTTTCTCAACGTGGCTGCCGACGAATGCGCTGACGAAGCGGGCGAGTTGCACGAAGAGAGACACGGCAACTCGGCCGACGTCCATTTCGAAGCCGCTGGCGGACTTCGTTTGTGGTCGGCCCAAGCGCTCGCTAATCTCATCAAACGAATTCACGTCGTAAGACGGAACAGACTTTCATTTTTGTTCCAGGTACTCAACCCTCTCATTCTCACTGTAATTCTGTTCGTCACAATTCTGGCGACAAATCCTGGCAATTCGGCCTCGTCGATCGGCGAAATTTTGAACAATAAAAATGAGATGCTATTGACCGTTTGGCGGAGCCGATACGACTACAATTCTTTCTTTTACGAAGGACCGGAGAGCGAACCTTTCCTGAAATCTGTCTTGCGCGCTGGCCTCGGTGATCGACCGCAGTACCCGTCCGAGACAAAGTGCGCCAGCACAAAGCAGCTTGACGCTATTCCTCTTTCAAATGCCAACTACTGCGGTTGCGATGGGTGCAATGCATCTAAACCAGACTTTCGTTACACCCTGTTTAACTCGAGAGACAGGCTTCTTTTTGTCGACCATTGGAATATATCCCAATTCATCTTGAATAATCAGCCTGACAATCTGATTGGAGGCTTCTTTGTTACGAATGACTCGGAGACTCACGTGCTTTGGTCAGGGATGACGCAGAATGGCCAGAAGCGGACAAAGGCGGAAGAGGTGTCGTTTGACATGAAGTCAATCCTGCTGAACGCGCATACAAATCTGCTCTTACGAACGAAGAACGACGAGCAGAGCTGCAAAGATGCGGCTCCTCAGATTACCGTCTATTTCGAAGAAGCGTCTTTCTCTTCGAATGGCCTCGGCTCGGCGCAGCAGATGGTCACTGGCATTCTCTTGGCCACATTCAGCGCGGTAGCTTTCATCATGCAGACAGGTAACACTCTCAAGTTTCTTACCACCGAACGAGCGACTGGTTGCAAACAGCTACAGTACTCCATGGGACTGAATAAAGTTATCTACTGGGTCGCCAATATTTTCTGGGACGGCGGTGTCTATGTGCTCAGCATTTTGCTCATGCTGGCACTCATGACTGCACTTCAGAATATTATCCAGATCAACGTTTTCTTTTTCTTCGTCGTGTCACTCGTATTCGGAGTGGGCATGCTGCTTCAGACCTACATTCTTACCTTTTTCTTCGAGGAAGGTCGCAACGCGTTTCCCGCCAATTACTTCAGTTCGCAGTTGCTGGCGTCGTTGGCGGTCGCTCTCGAGATGGTTTCATTGTTTTCGAAACTTGAAGCTTTGGCGACGATTGGGACTATTCTCAGCGTGTTTCCATCATATTTTCTCACGGCCTGTCTCGTTCAAGGCTACTTTCGACAAGTCCAAGGCCTGTCGCCTTGGTCAATACTACCGTTGCGGCTGTTTCCTTGTATCATATTCAATATGCTCGCTATCGGACTGATAACTTTGCTTGAAAATGGAGCTTTGGCCAGGCTATTCTGCTCGGCTAAGAATGACAAAAAGCATTTACAGCTCGTGACGCCCACCGAAAAAGCGGAACAAGACCCCGATGTACTCGCCGAAGAGGCGGCGGTGCTCGAAAGCGACGATCGGTACATTTTGGCCGTCAAGCAGTTGTCGAAAACATATACGACTTTCAACAAACCGCTCAAACAAGCAGTGAAGGGGGTTAGCTTTGGCGTGGAGAAAGGGGTTTGTTTCGGACTAGCCGGATTGAACGGCGCGGGCAAGACGACACTGTTTCAAATGTTGACGGGTGGAATCGCGCCGACGAGTGGTGATGCACTTTTCAAGCAAACCAGCATCTTCGCCAACCGAGCGTCCGTCGCCAAACAAGTAGCTTACTGCCCGCAAGAGAACACCCTTTTCGACGATCTCACACCGAAGGAACACCTCAAGCTGTACGCATCAATTCGCGGCATTCCCGCCGAACAGCGCCGGTCGATCATCGACAATTTTATCACCGAAGTGGGTCTGACGCCCCACCAGAAAAAGATTGCCAAAGAACTGTCGGGCGGCAACAAGCGCAAGCTAAACCTCGCGCTTGCGCTCCTAGCAAACCCACAGCTGCTGTTTCTCGACGAAATGTCGACGGGCATGGATCCAAAGGCTCGTCGGGCGGCCTGGACCTGCCTGCAGTCGGCTATGGCCAAGGGCTGCTCGGCCGTGCTCACATCGCACAGCATGGAGGAATGCGAAGCGCTATGCCATCGCCTGACGATCATGGTGAACGGAGAGTTGAAATGCATCGGTGGCATTCAGTACCTGAAGGATAAGTTTGGAAACAATTACAGTGTGAAACTGCGTCTAGCGCCCAGCGACTCTGAAGTTGACCGCGTGCGAACGCTCATCCTCAACGCCTATACGAATGCGTTGATCGTCGAGGAACGCCCGGGCTTTCTCGAAATGAAAATAGCGAGCGACGGCCTGAAGCTGTCGCGCTTGTTTGCGCTTATTCACGCAGTCAAGCAAAAGCATGCAATCGTCGATTTTTCTGTCACGCAAACTACGCTTGATCATGTCTTTGTGAACATGGTGCGCGACCAGAGCTGAAACCGTCGCGCAGACACGAGCTTTATGTTTCAGTGGTGTTGTGATATAATGTGTATATGCCAAATGAAGCGGGTGCAACAGACTGATTCTCAATGTCGGAGACCTGCACACTGCACGAGCAGACGCAATAGTCCGACACACAAAGAAAACGTTCAATACCCCCCATAGCTCAGCCTTCTGATTGTTGATTATTAAACGCACACTTGTGTAATCGTTGTGGGTTTGGGAAGAAATGCCCAGCCCGCTTGGAATACACGAATCCTCGAGAATTTTTGTTTCGCAAGTTTCAAAAGAGTGTTGCAAAAATATTTTTCTAGCTAAACAGCAGTTCTCTCAGCTTTGCTTTGTGGAGCGGTTCTTCTCTTATTTCATAGTGACAAAAGTTGATCATACTCCCTCAAGCCTCTCAATATTCCCCATAATATGGCCCCTAAACATTTTGTTCACAGAGTTTAGGCGATGTCTATGAGAAAAGGAAGTAATAAACTGGTCACAAGATATAACCGCATGATTGGAGTTGGCATTCGCAGCTGTGAGCGTTCACTCGGATTAAAACTTGCATTATGTAGGCTGTGATCAAATAACGCTTTCTTGTAGCTCACTGCTCATCGCTGATCTCTTTAGTCGCATGAAATGCGACTGTTATGAGAAAGCTGTTCAAAGGAGCAGTTAATAGGTTTCTATCTGCAATGCTCATCCGACTGAAAATCTGTTAAACAAAGGCTCAGGTGTTTGAACTTTCAGGGCGCCAGTTAAAACACAGCGCACTTATTTGATGTAACTATTTCGATAAATCAAAAATCGCTCGCGTTATCTGTTTATGCCAGAGGTCTGGCATTGATAAAAATATTCACAGAAATCAGGGCGCAAGTGGCATTCGCTTAGCGACAGTCAAAATTCAGCTGCTACTTCCGCCATTGTTTTTTTGAAGATTTGATGCCAAAATGAACTCGTACACATTAGTTATACTCTTGATTAGTAATCATCACTTATGTTGGAAAAGAATCCTGCCGCCGCCATAATCAAAGACATTAAAATGGCAGCCCCGCCGCCCTTTCTGCTCTTATCTCAGTTGAAGCCATTTGAATGTCAAAGATGAATAACAACAAATGCCGACGATCCCGAGGGAATAGCAAATCAAGTAGAATAAGTTG
>NIUQ01004195.1:0-14515 GCA_002796945.1 Plectus sambesii
GGCGTTGGTCGGGGTGCCGCATCCACAAGGCGAATGCAGTTGGCAGCTGAGCTGCGGAGCGTGGTGATGATGGTGAAAGTGGTGGCAGTGCGCCGCCACGGGACACTGCACGCAACCGCACGCGTGACTGTGACAGTTGCAGTGGGCGTATCGACACTGCTGATCGGGCTAAAGAGAGGCATAAATGGCATAAGAACGCGAGATCATTCACAATGTGGGTTACTTGAAGAGACTGCACAGTGGCCGAGGGAGGAGGACGGTGGTCGATTGCGGACGCCGATGAGTGATTGCGAGGCGGTACGTGCATTTGCGCTGCAAGCACGGGCGATATTGAAGAGCTCGGCATCACCGCCGAAGGAGCGGGATCTCCTGCAATTAAATCATTTCAGTCACTGCCTCCTTAATCATCACTGAATCATTTTTCGCGATCAACCTACAACTACATTCACTGCTCATCTCTTTTAATACTCTTCAAAGAGTAATACTTTCGCTAAATCACACATCTCCTAAACAACTTTAAACCATTCCAATAAATAAACGAAACGAACCTGGTTCGATCACTTCGTCATCGTCGCTCGATGCAGCCAAATCGATAGTGTCCGTAGATCGGCCACCGCCGAAGCTCAACTCGGTCGTTTTTGGCGGACTATGAACACGTAGAGATTTGCGCGGACCCTTACTGCTGCCTGCAATGGGGAGCACTTAACACAAACAAAGGTTAGATTAAGTTTCGGCTTTGTTTGGCACTGCGGCACGGTCTGGTACGCGCAATAATCAAGAGCTGATTGTGTCATTCTTGATAATTGCCGCTTACATAACCGCAGCGCAGCACCAAATCGAAGCAAAAATGGCGCCGTAGGGGGGCTAAACGCACCGGCGACCAGTGACTCATCGCGTCCGCCGGCCACATTGATGTCGTCGTCGTCCGAGCTGCTCGTCACGGAAATAGATTCGTGAAGTTGGCGCTTGTGCTGATTGCGATTGTTGGCGGAGACACCGCGAGCGGCGGCCTGAGGCGGGGGGATGCGCATCGCGTTGAGCATCGTCGGCATGTTCGGCGGCGCCGGGTGGAGGTAGGAAGGACCCGCCGCGTCGGCGTACATCGCCGTCGGCTGAGGCATTAGGAACTGCTGCGTCGGCAACGACATCGTCCGATGAATCGCGCACGACTGCGGGTAGCCACTTGGGTTGTACACGCACTGGCAGAAACCTGAACATCCAAGCTTACATCTCCTACAGCTCTTTCCCGCACGATCTCCTTACATGCAGCAGTGGGTGTAGGTATCGCAGTAGGCAGATAACCGCCGATAGCTTGTTGATAACTCGCAGCGGCTACTTGCTCCAGTGTCGGCTGTTGCGGATGGTGCATAAATGGATACTGGCGCGGAACCATGTGACTCAATGACAACGCCGGATACTGGTGTTGGTGCTGATGTTGGTGGTGAACGCCGCTCAATCCTGGCGCTTGCTGTTCGGCCATCAGTTCTACAGCAGAAACTGAACTGCCCATGTCCTAAACAATCATCGATTAGAATGAAATCAAAGCAATAAATTATGGAAATAGCAATACAACATAAATAAAAATGAATGTAGAGCTGTTGAAAGTGGGGTAAAAAGTGATGAAAAGGCAAAATTGACGCGACGCGAGAGCAAAGTTGCCAGTGTGCCAGCAAGTGAATGAACTAACCGCTGCAGAGCGCTGGTCGGCGATCAGGTCACCGTCGTTGACGACAATGCCGCTGTCGGCCATGACGATCCGCAGGCCGGTCTCCGTCTTTGTCTACTACCACTGCATACCACCGGAAGCACACGACGGCGGGCCGAACAGAGGACACAGGACGCGCACGCTCTTCCTCTGCGCACCACTCCCTATGACTTCACTCTCGTGGCCGAGCTCGTGTCCGTGTCAGAAAGGACAGTCTGCCTCCACGGCCGGAAAATGCCGCCCACGCGTCCCCGTCGTCATACAAACAGAATCGCGCACACTAAGTGCAATCACGTGACGCCAGAGTCCCCGACAACGAAGGTCTGAGTCTCGACACGATTCTTCGACGACCTCGGACGATGCATCCTTTGTGTGCAAGATTTCTTACTACCGTAAACAAAATTCCCTGAATATCGTGTTGAAGAGCGAGTGAGCAATGTCCTTCAGTTGCACGCCGCCATGGAGGCCGTTGATTGAGTATCGTGCTGACAACAGTGCCGTCAGGGTTTTGTGTTCACTACAGTACGAGTATGTTATATATTCTGCGTGCTCTCTACGAGACTCCCAGCCCTAGGAAAAAATGGTACGCTGAGAATTAACTCATCCGGTTGTGGCGTCGTTTTTTAGCGATGTTTCAGCCGACTAGCGGCAGCTTTAGTACAACTGTAAACAACACTTGTACACTCTACCTTAGCGGACTGAGCCTTTAAGCCATCCGCAAACACATGGTATTCCAGATTCAATGTCAACGACCATTTTCAAATTGCTGCTGGATACTGCCGTTGAGTGTTGGTTAACCGTATATTGGGGATAAGCAATCAGAATGACGGGATGTAACTGTGAACCAATTTATAAATCCCTCATCCCAATGATCATACCCACCAAGAGCGGGAACAGTAGTGCTGCTTTGGATAGGCTAAGAAAATACCGCTTTTGCTTGCTGTTCAGCTACCACTTAGATCATCGTTTATCACAAAGAAAGCAGAGACAGAAACATGATCAATAGGGATGAAGAAACAAAATTGAACATATTCACATAATATAGAAAGTTGTCCTTCCAATTGTGTGAATTATCGGCACACAAAAATACTCACAAGTCACAGTTATTCTTTTCTATTACTAACATTTGACAAAGAACTAAAAAACAGTTTCTGTTTTTAACTGTTTAAAAATAGAAAATCTGATCATGATGCAACAACGTTTATATGGACGATTTTCATTAATCGCTTAAAAAGTCCAAGAATACTTCAACATTTCTTATTTGTCTAAAATGTTGCGTTTGTGTTAGCACCTCCTTGTTCTATGCTTAGTACCAGTGTTTTACCCATAATTATCAACATTTTCTCAAATTTGATCCAAACTCATCACTGGATATCACGGTTGCTGCAAAAATAGCCCCAGAATGTATCACTGTATCGTAAAATACGGCTTGGTCCATGAAAATTCAAGGACAATTTGGTCATCAAAAAAGATTAATGGCACATGGAGGTTTTTGCTTTGGTTGCGGGGCAGAATAGATTCAAAGCAGAAGTGGGACGCTTCCAAAAGATAAAGAAAACATGAAACGGCTTTCAGATAGTCTCAATTCGGCCAGTTCACGCAGAACTCCTTGTTTTATTGGGTGTTCTACAGTGCATACAATAACTTAAAACGTCACTCGATCAAACTCTATACGGGTAATGTGGTTGGTCTTTGCTGATGACAATGCACAGAATGAAAATATAGAGATGAGCTACTTAGATCGGGCGTCGGCGCTCATACAGACACTCAACTGACCTCCATCTCACATGCTCATGGTCGATGGCCCGTCCCAGCCAATCTTTGTTCATCTTGCATTCGCCACAAATAACTTCAGTGACTGACGCCATTCTTTCTTCAATATCACTGCCAGGAGCTTGGTGACGCGAACAATCAGATTCAATAAGCAAACGCACTTCTGCCAAGAGTGACATTACGATCGTTAAATACCCGTCCACAGCGCAGATTGTAGCTCACATTATATCCGTATATCCGAAAAAGGAACTCAATTTTACGCATATTTTTCAGTCTTATTGTATAAAATTGCATATGCTTGCCATATTATTTGCTTCTCGTCTACCTTACGTCACTAAAATTAAATATCAAGTGGGGAGTCTGTTGTCGGGCTTTAGATGTAACACGAAGGTCTTCAGAAGGTTTTTATTTACCCAACAAACACTTTCCATCCACTGCATCTAAGTTAGTATATCGACAGTTTATATACACATGTTTGCGTGACAAACAACAAAACCCAGACACATAAATCATGTTAAAACCGACAGGTAGCCTTGAAAAACAAGTGTCTTAGCCTAACACAAGAACATCGAATACATGGCTTAAAGAGATATAATCTAACACGTAGTTTCCACAACATAGATCTAAGTTGATATCAATGTACTCCTTACAACTGTAACTCTTGATAGTAATCACGAAGATGGGCGATAGACGATCTCAATGCCATTCTTGTTCTTCACCAGACTGCGACTTGAGATATACAGGTAACGTATTTTCACACTTATCATACAAGAATTTATAATAGTCGGCTAAGGCCCGACACTGTTGTGGGGGCGCGTTATAAATATTGCACCGACGTCAGAGTTACTTGCACATGCCGTTTGCTGACGTAATGACAAAAATAGCATTAATCCTTTGCCTGACGCCATTACCGTTAAAGCTAATTCAACAAAGATGACTGAGGGGGAAGTACATTACAACTGCTATAAATGCAAAAGTAAACAGCGTGGGACCAAGTTTTATGACAGATGAGCTTGAACATGCAAATTATTAGCGACACCATCCTACTGATAAAAACATAGCAGCCAACAAAATTTTATTCGATTCAGTGACCGGCAGTTCCAGTAGGTTTGAAGCCTCGCGTTTGTTGGCAAAATGAATGCTTTTGCGACGTTTTCCGGTTTGATTCTGATGTGTATGGCGAGAGAACTGATAGCCATTTGCCCTGCCGGTCGAAGTAACATAGGACGTAAGTGAAGCATGTTGTTAAACCTCATAATATAGTAAATAACGGTTAATTATAAATTGCATAAAGGATGAAAAGCGAATGGGTGTCTGTTTAATTCATATTCTCACGGCTTTGGGCAAAGCTTCTGAAGGAGCCGGATGAAGTACCATGTTTATAGATCAAGACCCGATTTTGTACTCCCGTTTGATCGAGCTGAGTCGGCAGCCACAGTCCGAATCAGATTCTATGCCTTGAACGGGCGGGTCGGCTCAACAAGCAACACTAAATCATTCGATCAGCTGCAACTTGCCTGCCTGGTCCTTACAGTGCCAAAGTAGTAGCGCAGGAGAGGTTGTCATTTCGCATGCAATCGATCGCGAAATAATTACCACTTTTGTTGGAAAAACAGATACCTTCAGTGTCGCTCAGGGGGTGCTTTATTGCTTTCAAATTCTGAACATTGCTGAATGTTTCATTATTGGCACTATTTGATTCCTAGAGCTGCACACAACGTAGAGGCGTGTTCCTCATGACACCATCGCTCTCGGCCACTATCGGTTAGGCTACAAATAATTAATTTCATTCGCAGCCACTTGCACCATTGCGAACACGATTTAGCGGTGAAGCCATTCGTGGCCGAACCAGGCTAATTTCAATAACGTTATTGTGAACATCCTCATTAATGCGTAATTTTTCAGCCTGCCTTGGCTCGCTATGCCCGATAGACTATTATTGCAGCGTCATCGCGGATGGAGTTAATGGTGATTGTTGTAAGTTTCCCTGCTTTCTTTGTTTCGTTGAAGATCGTAAACCAGCATAAGTTTCCCCATCCTTCAAGCAATGGTACATTTATAACTTCATCAACTAAATCAATCACGACTAATTGATATCATGCGATAAAATTTCAAGCGAAACAGTATATCAGTCTGAATTATTGCTGAAGAAGTGTAATTGCTATTGAGGAACTCTGTGGACAGCGCAAAGAACATTTTCTTTGAGTGATGGCGGAAGTTTCCTTAGTGAACTGAACAGATTTCAAAAATTTTAGGTTCCAAAGTGACAACAACGATAACAACAACGGCAGCACCTTCCTGCGTTGATCTACTCTCGGATTGTCCGAAAAATGTGGCGCAATGTACCGTCAACAGCTACCGCGTGTTCATGACGACCAACTGTCCGAAGACGTGCGGTCGCTGCGGTGTCAAGAACTGCACAGACGCGAACACCTTATGCTCTAAGTGGGCAGCGCAGGGATTCTGCGAGAGTTCCTTCTACACCACCGCTCAGAAGCAAGAATATTGCCGAGCTACTTGCAGATATTGCTAATATGTCACTGCCACCGCACTATATTTGATCCAGCTAATGATATTTTTTATTGATGCTATGTTACTCTAGTTTGCTTTCCAGTTACACTTGATCATGAATTCCACAGTCCATAGCTCCATCAGTGCTTTTGTCAGATATGCGCAAGACTGACTGCAAATGATTCAAATAAAAATCCTGATTAATGTAACACTCAACTAATACATCTTGCCATCCAAAATGTCGAACGAATCTTACAGTTGATCGCGAATAAGTAGCATTGTAAGATTAATCATGAGAATTGAATCTAACTTTGAGGCATAGATAAAAACTAATTATTAGTTTGCCATCACGACAAACAAATTTACAAATTACTTTGCTTACGTGCATTTCACGTTGGAATGTTCGTAGAGTATAACACTTATCCAGCAGCTTTGCCGCTAAGTTTGCGCTATTTGACTCGGAAATCAAAATACCGTATTTCTTCCAATTGACGCCCAGGGCGTCTATTTTTTCAACCTACGCTTGAAGGGGGGGGGCGTCTACTGGAGGGAGGGCGTTTATTATTTCAACCGATGTTTGAACATGGCGTTCATTGGATAGAAAGTATCTTTTTTTCCCAATTGCTACTTCAGCATAGAATATTATTCATAAATATAAGAATTGTGCAATGTCAGTAGTCGAATTTGAATGGAAGTTTAGTATTGACCTTCACTGCACAAGCGTTTATTATTTTATTAGGCTGTTGGATAAGTCTTTTCCCTTTTGCGGCGTACAACTTTGAATGCGTATAACTCCGTGAAAACACAACCAGTTTGAGTGCGGTTTATTTCATTTGAAAGAGCTCTTTTCAACTTAGATTTCCTTCTGTAAATCTTTAAAATTGGTGCATTATTCGTCATTTTATGTTACTGAGTTGGCGAGTGATTTTTTTAGCGTTCTGAACGGAACACGGCCAAAACGAATAAACCTGCTAATTCGCAACCAATTTCACTGCGGATTTCGGCATTTTGTAAAGCTTCCATTAACTTAGATTTTCTTTTTTAATCACAAAAATCTGATCCGAAAAACTCATTTTACGAACTTTCTACGGATATGGAAAAATCTCCATTTTCTCGCTTCTCGCACGCGTTGCTTGCGCATTTGGTTTGCTCGCGGTAAAAAACTTGATATACACGCAAAAATGGGGATTTTCCCATATCCGTAGAAAGTTCGTAAAATGAGTTTTTCGGATCAGATTTTTATGATTAAAGAAAGAAAATCTAGGTTCAAAAGAGTTCTACAAAATGGAAAAATCCGCATTGAATTTGGTCATGTGTTACTCGATTTATAGGTCATCGAACTTGACACACTCAAACGCTGAAAAGTCGCCAACCTTCTAAATAACTTAAAATGACGAAAAGTGAACTAATTTTAATAATTAAAATAAGGAAATTTAAGTTAAAAAGAGCTCTTTCAAATGAAAAAGCGCATTCAAATCGGTTGCGTTTTCGCGGAGTTATACGCATTCAAATTTAGGAACCTAAAAACTAAAAGACTTTCCGCTCAACCTAATACATCATTTTATGAAACTGGCCCCAGTACGCTGTGAGGTTTTCCTCTGTACCGTCGCGCATAATTGTTATTCATTCCTAATGCAAAAAATTCTGCCGCCACAGCTGCGAATTCCCCATAATCGATGCATAGTTGTCTCGACTAAAATCGAAACTTGAAATAAGGAAGCATGTGCTTCAACCACTTTCAGAACCAAAAATATTAATTGAACTCGAGAGGTTTCAAAGAGATCTTTCATGATACGGTAGCATTTGCGAACTACAACTTTCTCAATGCAGTGATGACAGCTGCAGGAAGAGTAGGCGAACGATTCACTGCGATATTTGACGATTCCTCAATTTAATCGGCCCTTCATCGATCTAGCGCGTTGCAGACGTATTCGTAGCATAAAAGGATGTGTTATCGATGAAATCGGCGTTTTGCGAATGAAATCTTCCATTTTTGCCTTGTTTTTATTTTGTTCGTTAGCATTACAAATTGCGCACGTCGACAATTCAGAATTCATACAATTTCGCGAATGAAAAGTAGTAAATGAACAGAGCAGTCATGATCACAATAATAACTCAGGTATGGCGGAGAAGGTCAACGAGCAAATAGCGGACCTGCGTCGTCAAGTGCAGTCGCTGACCAAAGAGCTGAACGCGGCAGTAGGCGGCAAGCAGGCTTCGGCGAGCGACGAAAGTGAAGTTTCATCGTCAACCATGGCTGGTCGCCAGAAGATTGATAAGATGAGCGCGGAAGTGAAGGATACGAATCCTTACAGTCGTTTGATGGCACTCAAACGAATGGGTATCGTCGAGGATTACGAGGTGATTTTATGAATAATATTTTGCTGCATTTTTCCGAGAATAATCTCAAGATTAAATTATTTTTATTAATCTTATCATTGTGTGACCAAGAACTTAAAGGGTTTCATTTTGCAGCCAGTTAAGAATTTAAGAGATAATGACTGCAAATGTGATATCATATTCCCTCTAGAGCACCCAATATGTAGACTGAAAAGTAATTTCACCTTGGGCTTATTTTCGAGAAATCCTGCTACTCGATCATTTGAATTGAGCTAATAAGAAAATTTCTTCGATATTTGCTTCAAAATAAGGCACCACAGTATACGAACTTCAACCCTTTTCCTTTTGAACCAAAATCGTATAATTTTCTTGTTTTAGAAAATCCGCGAGTACACCGTAATAGTGGTAGGGATTGGCGGCGTTGGCAGCGTCGTTGCTGAAATGCTCACTCGTTGCGGAATTGGAAAGGTACTTGCCGTGTTGTGGAGCGATGCGATTTATGTGATATGCGGTTGCAGTTGATTCTGTTTGACTACGACAAGGTCGAGCTTGCCAACATGAACCGTCTGTTCTACCAACCTCATCAGGCTGGCATCAGCAAAGTCGAGGCCGCCAAGGACACGCTCATGTTCGTTTTTAATTAAATTTTTATTGAAAATTTTTTCTCAGTGAAGACAAAAGCCTGAACCAAGCACATCGCTTGCAAAGTTCATGCTTATTTTACTACTCTATTTACGTGTAAAAGTCAAGAATTGACTTTGAATCCTTATGAAATATGACGTCTTGCCATGGAAAGCGACGCCTCAAAAGTGTTACCCTGGCCGGCTACGGTTTATATGTCTCCATCGTTTTACTGATCGAAATATACTGAATATATTCTTTCGTGCCATACTTGAGTGTTTTTCAGCCACATCAACCCGGACGTTGTGATCGAAGCGCTCAATATGAACATCACGACAATGGATAACTTTGACGCATTTGTTGGTCGTATAATGTGAGTATATGCGTGAAAGTACAGTCGAATTCGTTTATATTAATAACTAGGGGACCGTTACGCATTGACATCTTTAAGCGATCATCCTTATAAACGATTCTGTACTCTCTATAAAAAAGAAGACCCAAAATACGGTACCGGTAAAACTTGACTGCTATAAGTGTACTATTGTTATAATCGATATCGCTATTAATCACTTCTACTGTAATAAGGCAATGGCATGTTTGTTGCAGGAACGGCAGTCTAACCGGAGGAAAGGTCGATCTCGTGCTTAGCTGTGTAGACAATTACGAAGCCAGAATGACCGTCAATACGGTACAGTACTCTTTCACTGTGATTATTGTCCTCACAACGACACAATCATTTGCAGGCATGCAACGAACATAATCAGATCTGGATGGAGTCGGGCGTGAGTGAAAACGCGGTATCGGGGCACATTCAGTACCTGGAGCCGGGAAGGACTGCCTGCTTTGCGGTACTTGTTGACAATTTTTTGACTTTTGATGGTCGATCTATTGTGGGCGTTTAGTGTCTGCCACCGTTGGTGGTTGCGTCGAACATCGACGAGAAGACCCTGAAGAAGGACGGGGTTTGTGCCGCGAGTCTGCCGACGACGATGGCGGTCGTGGCCGGTATGCTAGTTCAGAATACGCTCAAGTACGATTTTTCCCCTCCCCTCCCTTCCAGTACCTATTCCACTGCTTTCAGATTCTTACTCCATTTTGGAGAAGTGTCTTTCTATCTCGGCTACAATGCCCTTCAAGACTTTTTCCCCAAGCATGAGATGTACCCCAACCCCCAGTGCGACAATCGGTACTGCTGCGATCGACAAAAGGATTATCAAGTAATTCTTTTACTTACTTGCTATGAGCTGTTATGACGGCATTTTTTAGGAGAAATTGGCCAAAGAAGGTCCAAAGGTGGTCAAGGCTGCCCCGGAGGAGGAAAAGGTTGTGCACGAAGACAATGATTTCGGTACTTTTTTATTTGTTAAAACATTCCAGGCGTATGTTTCCTTGACATTTCAGGCATCGAATTGGTCGACGAATCGGCGCCAGTGACTGAGACAAATACATTTGCGGCTGGCAGTGGACTTAAATACGCCTATGATGCTCCATCAACAAATGTTTGTTTGATTCAATACATCAATCCTTTTTACAGCTAGCTTAAGAATTCTGGGTCCAAAAGAACCTTATAAAAAGAGCTGGTTGTATAGGGTATAGTGAAGTCCTGTTACTTCAGACATTTTCGTTATTTCCCGTTCCCAACACCCAAGAGAACCCGAATATCTGAGAATAAACGGCTTGCCACATACAGGAACTCCTCATGTTCTTCCCTATCAAGATTTTAAGTACACGAATTTGTCAATAAGCGCAACGATTTTGACTGACGATGCACTCGTATATCTTAATTAAACGATATATGAATTTGCTGCTTAAGGATAATAACGATTCGGCAGCGGGCGAAGAAAATGGCCCGACCGAGGATTTGGCAGACCTGATGGCAAAGATGAAAAGCATGTGATTTATGAGCAAATTACTTCTTCCTCCCTTCTAGGCACATTCTATTATTATTTGGGGCTAAATATTATATCGTTCAGAATTGTTTTTCAGATTCGCTCTGGTGTTTCTTTTGTGGGTCGCTGTTGAAATTTCTATCTGTTAATTGTTCCGTTGCTTTCTATGCCTGTCGGCAGTGTTAAAAGTATTCCTTTGCTGTTTTACTGTGAGTGTAACGACGCTTGTCAGCAGCTCACTGCTCGTGAGGTTAAAGATTTAAATTCTTTTGGTTAAGGAAGACGAACACATCAAATAAATATACACGGTCATAAGTCTACTTTGGATCCAAGAGACACGGGAATAGCTTTCAGCTCCGTGCGCAGACACAAATACTCTCCAAGTACGGTGGTGACGGCGACGCAGACGATTTGCATCAGCCACCACGACAAATAGGACGGAAAAATTCGATTATACAGCCAGACGAAGAGCAGGTGCCAAAAATGCACAGTGAACGCAAAGTCCAGGCACTGCTTGGCGCGTTGCACGAAATACCATAGCCCAATAGCACTGAAATAAAATGACGTAAATAAGCTTGCAAAAAAATTATACTAAACGTCTCACACTCATCATCTTTTCTGATGTACAGGCCTAATATATATCATCTCTGCCTTTATAAGGACTTTATAACGATCTGACTTGAAAAACATTCTTTAAACTGAAAACTGTCTTTATTCGAGTAGAAATGATACAGTTGCACTGGTGAAATAATTCTGGTCAGATTTATAGGAATAACGACGCGAGCATATCATTTTTACTTTAATGAAGAAATATTTCAGTTTAAAGGGAATGTCCCATAATGAAAATGTCATTTTTGACTCGGAAAAAGTCGACGTTTATTCGGAAAGTATTACTATAGTAAAAATGGTGTACAACATTGATCTAAACATATCAGTATTCGTTCGTGAAATCTGCCAGAATTATATTGCCATTTTGTTCACCTAAGCGATTATTATGCCTTTAGCATTTGGGAAATGGCTGAGTCATAGCTTCCACGTCATGAAAAGCGATAAGTTTGTGTTGCTTGAGCGTAAAAATCAGCCTTACCAGATCAGAGCGTTGCACCCGTAGGCGGCGAGTAGCTTGGCGCCGCCAGAATCACGCATATAGATCATCTAAAGAGCGCTAACATAGAAATAAAAAAGAATTCTAAGCAGGTTTCTTGCCTGAAAGCGGAAGACTTGGTCGAGAGATTTCGAACTGCCGGTGATCAAGTCTAAGGAGAATATCCAGACGCAGAGTGACGAGTAAAAGAGACACTGCATGGCGACCATCTGCGAGATGATCAGAAACGGATCCCATACTGAACTGCGGAAATGTCCCGTCGACTGCATCTTCCACAAAGTCGCGAAGCGGTCGCCGTCGATCAACGTACCACAATCACGACATTTCAGTCGTCCGCTAACGTAGCAGTTCCAGCTGCTCGAGGAGGTAGGAAAGCGTGAAGAGAGCGAATACGAGAAGTAGCGAGAAACAGGTTAATTGCGCCCGATTATAGCGCGTGTCCGACCGTTTAATACGACCACGCGGCGTTCTGCGCGGCGAGCGCTGACATTTGACCGTCGATTCGCGCATTTGTTGGCACTGTGAACTATTCTGTGATAGGCGCGGCGCGCGCGTGTCGAATACGATCGCTGGAGGGAGCGCAACGAAATTCGAACGAATCCAACCTTTACAACAACGACAATAAAAGTAGCAAAGAAGCAGATATGATCATCGTAGAGCGTAGCAAGTCAACGTGTCAAACAACTCGAAATTAAATCGTCAAACATATGGGAAGAATAGCAGCAGCGTGCGCGATCGATAAAACGTTGCTCAGTCGATAGAGGAGATTAGGCGGATTTTATCGCCCGTGCGGACGATAATGTCATTCTTGACGAGTTCGTTAAGTCCTTCCTCGAATAGCTCGCGATTGATGGCCTAAAAATGGAACAATTAGATTAATTAAGAATCATGTTGCGCGTTTTAATCAACATATTTCGATCAGTAACGCGAAATCTTGCCAAAACGCTGTAGTTGGCAAAGATTAGCTAGCTATTCGATGCGAAAGCAAAAGCAGTTCAGCTATTTTAATCTAAAATTTCTTGCTAATGATCGGACAATATTGACTATAATCATGGCTCTATATTAAAAATAGGACTGACCCGCTCGCTGGATTCGCGCAGATCGTACAAGAGCTTCTTGATGGGGTAGTTGCCGCCGGAGCCCTGCTTCAGCTTGAGCTTAATCGCGGTACTCAGCTCCTCGACCGTCTTGCGCGTCGTCGAACTCATTCCCACGGCCAAGATGTTCACATCCACGCGTCCCGTCGCCGGATCCACCGCCGACTGTTTCAACGCCTCACGATGCAGTCTGCAAGCGCATACTTCAATCTCACTCTATTTATAAGAGAAAAGAAGGACAATTTAAGGATTTAGCCAGAATACCGCATACTTTTCGCGCCTAGCTATAGTTTATGATAGACAATTAATTTTATGACAATGCAATTTTACTTGAAACAACTGGGCGAATAATCCCACCGACCCAAAACCTCAGCTAGTAAGCAGTCGTAATAAAATAATCAAGCAAAGAAAACTACGTTCATCTTTCAATTCGCGTAAATAAACAAACCGATAAGCCTCCTCCACATCGGCGACAGTGACCTCGACAGCAAGGCGAATCTTGGCACTCGCCTCGGCCAGTCGAACGAGACTCTCAAGTTGACGAGGGTAGGCGGTGATGCAACCACGACCGCTGCCAACCTGCAGAAAGCGACAAATCGTCAGGGATCAAGAGGCAAAAACTGGTCATATAGATCGTACCTTGCGCATTTGGATGTATCGATCGATCAGGCACTGGCTGGATTCGTCGGTCAGCTTCGGATGAACGTTATTCTTGGCGTACGAGATGTAGTCGCGAATAAGAGACATGTCGAGGAACTCCGAATCCTCTTCCTGCTTGCTCTTGTGGTACAAAGAGACGAGATGAGTCGCGAGGCGGCGATCGTAATACTCGTCTTGCGGATCGACCAACAGGAAGATGAGGTCGAAACTGCAAAAGGCTGCGGTCAACGAGAAAAGAACGGAAAATTTTGTTCAGACCGAGAGAGAAGCGTATGCGGCAGTTGGACATTTTCGACGATGGTCTTGTTGCGATTCCACTGACTGTCGACAGGGTTGGCCGCCGCGAGAATGGACGTGCGCGCATTCAGCTGACAAATGATGCCGGCCTTGGCGATGGACAGCGTCTGTTGCTCCTGAAACGAGTCTTTCGTCAACAACTCAACGCAGTCAGTAAAGAGTGTGTGTGTGATTGCACTAACCCCTTCAGCAAACTCTAACATGTACTTCTATCAAAGCGATTTTCGCCAACTCCAATTTAAAAAAGAGCTCACCATGACTTCATGGAGGACCGAGCGAGTGCTGTCGTTCATCTTGTCAAACTCGTCGATGCAGCAGACGCCGTTATCGGCCAACACCAACGCACCACTATAAACAATAAATGTAAAAGATTAACATACACACGATTGGAAAACAAGAATGAACTGACGTTTGCAGCACAAAGTGGTTGGTCTCGGGATCGCGTGTGACGGCGGCGGTGAGACCGACGGCCGAGGTGCCCTTGCCAGAGGTGTACTGGGCGCGCGGCACGAGGTGG
>NIUQ01004196.1:0-14528 GCA_002796945.1 Plectus sambesii
AATGCATCAGATACGACTCCGAACATTAAGATCATTCGAATAATGGCTCCCCGTAATGGCCATCGGCGTAACAAGAGTAACCTTCTTGATCTTTAACCATATTAAGATAGCGTTACGATACGGTACGACTGTCCATAATGTGATAAGTGGATCAATTACCGTTGACCATTCTCTAAGCACTGGGCTAACATATTCTTGAATGGGTGATTTCCATGAGAGAGAAAAAGATGCAACTGTAATGAGAGTCGAAGGTAGAAAACAAATAAGAGGCACAAACGCCTGAATTTGTAGAGTACGAATCAACTGTAACTGCGCAACATTGGTTAAATTTGATAAGAACCTATGTTGACGTAAATAGCTAACAATTTTCCTGGAACAGTAAATAATGATGACATATGAAACAAACGGAACAGCTATCATGATAAAAGTAACAAGGCTGGACAGAGGCTTATCGTTAGAATCGCCGCCCATTAGCACTAAAGAACTGAAATTAAGTTCAGGATCGGTGACATTTAACCTTTCAATCAAGAGACTCACTTCGCTGTTGCAAAGACAGGATAAAACGAAAGTTACAAAGCAAAAAGCAATGACGACGAGGAAAGTACAAATGATCGCCCGCTTCGTGAAATATGTAGCGTAAACCGCCGACTTACAAATAGCAACATATCGGAATACGAATACCATAGGAAAGCAGATATTACTGTATAGTTGAACGCAATATATAAGAGCATTTATGTAGGGGCATATGTCGACGTTTACGTAAATCATAGGTCCTATTGCAATCATAGCAGAGATATCTTTTCGAAGAAACATCTTCGGCTGAAGTGCGGTAGTAAGAACCGATTGAATGATATCCGTCCAAGCCAGATTTGCGATAAAGAGTCTGTATTCGCTCATCGCTTCGGTTGTTTTATACTTTATGAGGAATAGAACGAGAAAATTAAGGAAAAGCGAGCAGAGGCATAATATATAACTGTGAACCGAAAAGGCGATATCGTATGAATCGGTCATTTTATGATGAAAGAGGATATTTATCAAAGAGTGCTTCTATCAAGGAAGTAAAGTAGGGTAAAGTTTTACTTTCCAATAAACTTTCCGATCAACTCAAAAGAGCATCTTTCTTGAATAAGAGGAGAACAATAAGATTATTCTTTAGAACAGTTACCGATTGGTCAAAAGATTTTCTTCACAGAAGTCACTGAAAGAAGTATTGTATTTTTAAGAAACAGTAAGCTTCTCAGTTTGACGCAATTTCAAGCTATCCGTTGTTGAAAAAGAACAGATATGGTGCGCACTTGAGCGGATATAAGACTAACTAACGCTTGCTTTTAACAATAGTTCGCGGAAGCCGGATGGCCTTGCTCGCACGCTTCCACAATACAAAGCTCTCTCCGAGTTGCGATCCAGCGCATTCATGTTTTCAAATGATCATGATAATCGGGGTAATGAAGCCGTCCACGCACGGGGAAACAACTCATTTGTGATGTCTGCGTTTATCCAGCTGTTGGAGTGACGTAACGAGTATGACGTCCACTTTAGAATTTGGACATAAGCAAAGAATGAGGAAGTAAATAACCTTTTCAAAGGCACGTCTCCTTTCGTGCCATTAATTTCAAGCCGTACTTGGCACTTTCGCTCCTTTGTTCCTAACGCACGTACTTGAATTCAACTTTTCACTCAGCAGCAACATGAAACCGCACGCAATATAAATCTTGCCAATTGTTTTGCGCAACATTCGTATTGATTTATATTAGAGATCGTTTGAGCGTGACTTTGACCGGATACTGTCCATCCCAAACAGCGAATGTGTAAGAAAACTTGGCTCTTTTTCCAATGAAATAATAAATGAAATAAAAATTTATTAGTCAAGAGATATAGATATCAAAAACGTTGAACTGAATTCTCAACGGATTAACTTTCAAATACAGAACGGTCTTATGAAATCTGATTGTACTAATATTTTCTATCGCCACAGCCTCTTTTAATAGAGAGTCGATGAACCAGGTAATCATTATCAGACATATTGCTGGGTTGCTGAGTACTCGACTCTTAGCATTTTTTGACTGCCATAGGCGGTTCCATAATACTCTTTCACAATTCACCCTATTCTTCTATATTTCGTTTGTGCATTCAAATGATAGCATGCGTTTTGCTGCTCACCTTACTCTCGAAAATCCACAGCAGAAAAACTTTCGATAAAATAGTGGCGCGGGTATTTTTTCCGAGAAGTTGTGACTGCTATCTGAATGAAGCGGATGATCCCATCACATGTACGCTTATAATACATTCTATTATTCGGCAAATACGACGTTGCAAACCAAATATTCAAAGCGGGCGGCTCAATTTTCGCAAGCCGTTCTTGTTCAATAGGGACGGCTATGGTGAGGGTGCGGTAAGGCTAGAGCAAGAAAAAGTAGAATCGTCTTACGAGGTTGCCTATAGCTATTAACTTCACTCACCGTTTATGTGTTTTGATGCCAAGCGCATGTTTAACATTAATCAAACAAAACACTGATAAAGTTAAGGACGTAAATCTATTTGCCCTGTCGGCCACTGGGCAGCCGCTCAATAAACAGTGGCAGTTGCGCGTTCCACCCGTTCGATTTGCAACCATAAGCATAGCGGTCGGCTGTACTAAGACCTAATCGTTCGCTCAACATGGTCAAAGTCGACACTAGTCTCTCTTTCTGGGATATTGCCGCCATCGTTATTTATTTCATAGTCATTATGTTCGCCGGCATATATGTAAGTTAAGTTTTGCAATACATGACTTGAATGACGATTCCCACACGAGCTAAGTGTCAATCATTATGTTTGGCATGACGCTGAACAGCGCTGTCTCGATTCGCGAGATGCACTGATGTGCAATGGGCGCCATAGCTAAAATTTAGCTTTCGTCCATATTGTGACTGTGGCCTACGTCAAGCATTAGCCAACGCTATTGTACGCTTTTTTGCGGTAAATTCTCATTTTGAGGCCTGTTCCAGAACACTGTGGAGCGTTGAGACCTGAGGAATTGAGTCTCATTTTTACCTGATCAACAGTTTTTCAAGTGGTAATGTGGTGACGGTTATACACAGCTGAGATTCACTGCTCAATTTTCAAAAGCCACAAGAAAAAGAGTGCTGATACTTTAATTAGACCTTTCCGCGACCGTTGGTGTAGTAGTTGCTGTGCGACGGGATAATTGAAATTCGGCCTATCGATGGTCGATCGCCGTTCGTTCTTTTCATAATGTCCGCGATTTGATCCCAGCGCCTATTTTCCAAGTCCCAATATTTTTTTAATATGGAATTGAAATTCCTGGAAGTTACCCAAGTAGTAAATTTCGGCTATTCACACCAGCTATAAAACATGGGAGTCATTGCGTAATCGTTTGTCTAATTTGCATTATATTTCAGCCCTCTCTGAGATCAGCTCGAGGGACTGTGAGCGGATACTTTCTAGCCGGACGTAGCGCAAACTGGATTTTGGTACATTTTCGGTTAAATATTGAATGCTCGATCGTGTTCCAATACACAGGAGAACGTGCAGTTTATCTTATGCTGCTAAGTTTTACCACCAAATTGCAGACAGGATGTTCCATCTTCTCCAGTGACATTGGCAGTGCACATTTTGTTGGAGTCGCTGGAACTGCTGCTGTCGCTGGTATTGCAGTCGCCGGCTTTGATTTAAATGTAAGGTGCAAAGAACTTCTTAACATACTTTTTTACTCTGAAATTTATGCCTTTCATAATCAGAAGTTAAGCAGTTGTCTTACTGCAGATAGTCTGTCTAAATGTCCGAAATCGCATTAAAGAACAAAGTTAGGCCTTTGAAGCAAAAAAATTGCACTCATTTCTTCAATTAGAGCCCAACAGTTTTATTACACTGATTATATAAATTGCGCGCTGAATTTGAGTCGGAGAATGTCCATCTTGATTTAATAGTGTAAAGTTAAAAGTGAAAATAATCTTATATTTCAGGCGATTTTCGTCCTTGTCATTTTGGGATGGCTGTTTGTTCCCGTATACATTGCGTCTGGCGTAAGTTTGTCTTTACGATTTTTATGGTTTCGATTGCATTTGAATAAATCTGTGTTAAGTTTGGATGCTGAAAATGCTAATCATGATAATAGAAATAGGCAGCTACAGTTAGCGCCTTTAGCCTACTTCTAGGAGTATGTTCATATTTCTACGTCTATTTTAAGGTGTATACAATGCCGGAATATCTGAAACAGCGATTTGGCGGACGCCGAATTCAACTTTATCTCTCTTGTCTCGTGCTCATAATTTATGTCACTATTAAGACATCGGTGAGATTAACCAACTTGTACTGTACTTGTGTACAGTCAACTTTTTTCAGTCCGATTTGTTCGCCGGTGCTATATTCATCAAGCAGTCCATTCAGATTTCGCTATACCCTGCTATAGGTCTTTTGCTCCTCGTATCTGCAGTGTATACGATGATCGGTAAGCAAATATTTTTAATGGCCGAAAAACATGCCATAAGGGACCTCAAATGAAACAGTAAGTTGGCCTCTATAGAGACATTTGACAAAGTAAAACCTAAATTTTGCTTTTCTCTCGTCCAAATGTACTCTAGATGAACGGAATGTACAAAGTTAGGTGAAAATCGTATTTTTCGCTACAATTAAACAGTCTGAAATTTATATCTGAAATTAAATTTTGTTCTTCAGCGTTTGTACCGCTATTCGCAGTGTCTGCTTAGCGGTTGTCCCGCAGAGTGGCGGGGTCCGCTCCTCTGGCCCGTTGTCGCGATGCGACATAGGTCCATGGTTGATGCGACTGGTAGAGCATCGGCCGGCCTGTCGCGAGGGCCTGTCGCCGGTATATTCGCAGCTTAGCTGCTACCAATACCCCGACCCACGGAGGGATGAGCACCTTGGTTGGGTGAGGGGCCGCCCTCAGCGGGATTTGAACCCGCGCCCTTGAGACTGATGAGCAAAGGTGTAGACCACTACACCAATCGGCCCGCACATATCTGAAATTAAATATTAATCTAAATATGTGCTTTATTTTTCAGGCGGTCTCACGGCAGTAATTTGGACAGACACAGTTCAGACAGTCATCATGCTCGCAGGATCAATCACTCTTATGGTTATAAGTGAGGACATACGCAGATTCTTTTATCTGCCATTAAAAAGAGGCAAAAAACACAGCAGTCACTCAAAGAAGAGGCACTACTAATTAGCGATGTTTATACCGCTCTAAAGAGCAACTTGCAAGCGGTTAACAGAATCGCGCGCCGCAATAAATATTGCAAGCCACCATGCAGCTATGTAATTTGCACTGCAACCTAATTTCGCGCCACACCGTAGTATTGTAAACTTTATTTTTAATTTCAATTGATCTATTTTGATCCAGGAGTTTATCAACCAATTAAAATATATTAAGACTGCAGTTTCCAAAGGTCACATTTTTTGCACGTTAGCTTTTAAATATTATTGTGCATACGTTTATGCACTCTGAAGTATTATGTTATAGCATTAAAATTAAATTCTCCTATAACACTAGTTTAAATATCAATTTACAAATTTACTTTGCATACAGGTTTTGTGGACATAGGCGGCTATGATAACATGGTATCGCTATATATGAAAGCAATTCCTAGTCCAAATGTGACCCTGCACAACTTCAGCAACTGCGCGGGCGTGCCGCGACCAGATTCAATGAGTCTTCTGCGGTAAGTAGGCAAATTTTGGAATCGATAGGCTTCAAACATAAGTGGGATTACAGAAGTGCCGATCCAGATGTGGGTGACTTACCCTGGACTGGTATGACGTTTGGCCTAACTGTCAGCGCTGTTTGGTATTTCTGCACAGATCAGGTCAACTTGTTTATAGTTCAAAATTTTTTGAAGACTAAAAAACTTGTATGCAATATGTTGACTTTCTTCGAGTGCATGAATATACAACGAGAACACATTTTAGCGCTAACCTAAAAAAATGCAAATCTCTTTTTAAAAATGCATTGTTTGTAAGTTTTGCAGTCAGATGGATTTTCGTGCTTGCAATTAACGTACACTCAGAAAAAGTACCGCCCACTTTGACAGTACTTTACTGTCAGAATAAAACAAGCGGTACTTTACTGTCAATTATGACGGTATGTGCTGCCAAATATGACAGCACTATGACATCACTTATAAAATGATGTCATATTTGGCAGTACATACTGTCATATTTGACAGTAAAGTACCGCTTGTTTTATTCTGACAGTAAAGTACTGTCAAAGTGGGCGGTAATTTTTCTGAGTGTAGGCGAAATCATCATTCTTTACAGTTTATTTTGAGGGAAGGCTGCGCGGGTAGCAGCTAGTCGACCATAGGATGACGAAGCATTAATCTTTGCTTTTGACAAGCTGTCATGACTTGAATTACACGGCTGGACAGTTTCCAACTAGATAAAAATGCTATACTAACTGCGCTGTCTGCACCATGAGCTCTTAGTACAAAGAGACAGCGTTATAAGAAACTGAGCGTGTATTACTTTTTCTGGCTTTAGAGTAAAATGTGATGTTTAGAATTCCACGGTGGTCAGAAATTCCACGCGTGGTGGTAGCTGGCAAGCTGAAGAAACGACTGCGGCCAGTTTCCCATTCGTTCCCAATCAGATGTTCTCACTGATGGTGACTGCGACTGGACCTGTTTATAATGTAAGTTTTCAATGTTTGTATCCTAAAAATACGCCATTACTAATGGAATATATCTTTGATTAAATATCGTGACAATTCTTGCAATCGCAGTAGCAGGATAAAAGTGAGACAGGAGCCGCTTTCGATTATCAAACTGTTAAAGTCATTGGGCACTATCATTATGAAAACAATCCCTAAACTGAAAAAAGTCTCAACAATTCTTATGAGGCCTATTTTAAAAAACTTTAGAGCGCTAAAAACTGAGAAACTGAATCTCAGTTCCGCCTGAATGTCAAAATTTTATATACGATAATGAAGTGATGAGTAAGGAGAGTCGAGACTTAATTTTCTCACTATTTAATTCTCAACCGTAACATGGAATAGAATCATGAGCGCTGACAGAACACGTTTAGTCAAAGTCTGTTGCTCACTAAGGCGGTCGCCACACAGCTTAAGCATTAAAAAGCAATACATTAGGACATAATAAGAATATAACTTCACGCTTTACAACGAGGGAGGAGAAAGTCAAATTCTTATGCGTCTCATGACAAAATATCAAAAAGGCCAAAGTTCGGTTGACGCAGATAATTGAAAAAGTGCCGTACAATATAACTCAAGTGATTTGTCTTAACAGGAAATCATTCTAATATCGACTCATTTTTTGCAGGTATCCGTTAATGGGCAGCATTTCACTGCATTCGCTGCACGCGACGACCAGAGTCTTGTCAGTATGCTGAACATCGAAGGGGACATTATTGTTAAAAATGTGATCGTTGAATAAAGATAAATGAAGAATTTGATTGTGGAAAGTGACGCGGCCTTTTTTGCTTTAATTCAAGCAGAATGAAACAGTTGTTAGAGTCCTTTTGTTTGTTTTATGAATATTGATTAGGTTTCAAAGCTTTATAAACGCTTCAGATTATTGTTAACATCCACAACACAAATACGTACTATTGACGTGAATGAAGCATGGTAGAATCGGCGAATTAAAACTATGGCGACAGTTTCAGTATTAAAATCTGAAGGAAACATTTTGAAATTTTTCCTCATTCGGCATTAATTGTCCATCAATTGCGGATATGTGTGTTTGATGAACGCCCAGTCTTCGTCGTCAAGCTTACAGCTATGATCTATTCTTATCAGCGACTAAAACAACATAGAAGCCAAACTATCACATTGCATATACAAACTTGCGTCGCTCAGCATCGCTTTGGAAGCGAGCGACGTGCGTGTCTCAAATTTTGCATTGATGAATGCATGTACCTTTTCGCATTACATATTTCATTTTGCGCACTGTTAAAGACCCATTAGATGCTCCTAATTTGTTTATAATTTTTGCCGCAGAGCTGAAAACAAAAATATGATATGTATTGAAAGCCGAAAAGTTGATTTGTCGCTTATTATCACTTCATAATGAATGCAAATAAGAATTTTATAAGAGCATATTGCATGGACATTATATTAGCAATATATTTATATTTGCATACATTGAGAAAAACTACTAAATGACAAATGTATTGTCTTATTTTTGGATTTCATTTTAGGCGTTCAAAGAAATTTGAAAAGTAGTGTTAACTTTATTTTGTAGGTATCTGACGAGCGTCGTGTATACCTCCCAGCCCCCCACCACGCTCACGTCTACCGCAGACACTGCATTTAGATAGCCCCTCAGGCATATGATAGCGCGATATTTCCTTAAAACTTTATTTATTGCTGAATAGCGTCTTAACAAGCTCTGAGTCAAGCAGCGCCGATTGTTTACAGCGAAGACTATGACTTCAAAACAATTTGGGACTCATGGAATTCCTTCTCAAGGACCGCGTGGAGGTCCACGAGGAGGATCGGCTGGTGGACGGGGTAATCGAGGTCGTGGAAATCCTCGTGGCGGTTCACAACGAGGGCCGTATACTGGACAACCGCCTCCGCCCTACAAAGATATTGTCGTTCCAGTGAGTTTTTGAAATCTATTTGCTGTGGGCTTCTGAGATACTTTCACGAAAATTCTGGTACGCAACTCTGTGAGATCTCTTATAAAATCGGCCAATACATTGCTTAAATTTGCCAACCTCTGAGCTGCTCAGGTTGGATGAGTATGGAACTTTTATGGTGGTATGTACCTCCCCAATGCATCTATTCAACGGAGCTGGTAGATTCACTTTTCGTTAATGGTCAGTGTCCGTTGCGTGCCTGTCACGAATTCCCGCAAAATTGGGCCCATCTTTGCCGTCCAGAACAGGTGTGGCTTTGGACACCCGCAGTACGAAAAAGCTATTTCAGCCCACCCGCTCTCCGCCAAAACCGCAAAATGTGCATGTACAAAAGGTGCAAAACGTGACACATGTCCATTTCGCAATTGTTGGGGGACAAGGACGGCCGCGAGGAACAGGCGGAGGACAGCATGGCGGGTCGGCACGAGGGAACTTCGGTGCACAGAGAGGCAGAGGGTGGTCGCGAGGACCCTCTACTGCAGTTAGAGGAGAAAAAAGTAACAGAGGAGGCGCGCAAGCTTCCCCTGGATATCAACGTGGTCGCGGAGGCGCGCCAAGAGGAGCAACGAGCGGTCAGCACCGTGGAGGATTCAGTAGTGCACCCCATCAGCGAAGAACAATTGTAAATAAAACAGTCAACGTTTATTTATGAAAGCTGGAAGATTTCGAAGTATTATTGACGTTGTAAATTGTCACAAACGTGCGCAACGCAAAAATGGCATGGAGTCTTTGCGCTTTATTGCACTATCAGATATGTTCAACAATTAGCATAACACAATTTGCCCGGTGCATGCTACTCCTTTGAATATATTATGTACTTTCCTTGTTTACTTAGGGTATTTCTGAGTTGCGCCACGAATTTGAAAGCCCTGTGCTGTGGAGAGGCCGTGAACGACGATGAAGGCATATTGATGCGAAAAATAAAATATTAACATAAAATAGTTTTTGAATAGATGAACTGCGATCAGCCAAATGGTGATTATATAACGTTCAATTTTGGCGCGTCATCCACTCCCCCATTATTGTCAATTTTGTTAAGTGCGTGTTGCTATGACGTCATAGCTGTGGAGTTCAGATCATTTACACACGCAAGCTTGCTATTCAATAATAATTAAAACACAAGCGCATATTTTACAATTGACTGCATTAATAACTGAACGCATTGTAACCTAATAATCAGCAGACAGAGTCACGATATCGTACTCCATCGTTATCTTTTGCCTTTCTGTGATATTAAATCCCTATCAAAGTCTTCAACCTAACCTCAATAAAAAAACAAATCACTTCACTCTTAGCAAATTAAGAAAAGCTGAGGGCTGATAAGAAACTTTTGCAAAGTAAACTGATATTAGAACAAAAGTCAGCGCCACGCTCGTTATGGAAAAATACTATTTTACTGACAAAGAGTTTTGGAAACGTTTGTATTTTTGGCCTTTTATGACTGATGTACTTGATATCTCTAACTTTCCATCTTTATTTCAGTTCCTCGCATAGGAAATCATTATTTCGATGCAATTAGCGCAGCGCGGTAACGCTCTGCCTCGTAACTGTTGATTTTTTATGCGAACATATTTCAGTTCTGGAACTTATTTCGTAAAACTGTTGAGAGTTGCGAACTGAGACTCAACTTTTCACCTCTAAATTATCAACAGTTGTATGCTATTGTCCTCAGGATGCTAGTGCTCGTACGAATCAAAGCAAATTAAGAAGAGCACACTTGCGAATAAAATACCGCAGGATATGACAATAAACAGAAATGATAAAGTATCGAAAAGAACCGTAGTAAACTTTAACCTACTCGGACGAGAGCCCGTTCATTAGGATCGATAGAGTGATAATTCATCGTCATGACCATAGGCGTAACAATTGTAACCTTCTCGATCTTTAATCCTACTAGCAGGGCCCTACGGTACGGCACAACTGACCATAAGGTGATAAGCGGATCAATTATCGTTGTCCATTCTCTAAGCACTGGGGCAATGTAATAAAGAATGGGTGATTTCCACGAGATAGAAAGTGTTACAGCGCTAGTGGTTACCGAGGGTATCATTAAAATTAGAGGAATAATCGCTTGAATTTGCAGAGTTCGAATGAGCTGTAAATGCGCATTTTTGGTTACATTTGATAATAATTTATGTTGGCCTAAAAAGCGAACAATTTTCCTTGAACAGTAAAGACTGATAGCATAAGTAACAAACGGAATAGCTGTCATGCTGTAAGACAGAAGGTTCAACAATGGATGATCGCCAGTATCGGTGCCCATCAGCATTGAAGAACTAAAATTTAGTTCAGGATCGGTGGCATTTAACCTTTCCGCCAAAAGGCTTGGTTCGATTTTGCAGAGAAAGGATACAACAAAAGGTACCAAGCAGAAAGCAATAACGGCAAGGAAGATGAAAATGATCGTCCGCTTCGTTAAGTATGTAGCATAAACGGCAGGCTTACAAATAGCAACATACCGGAATACGAATAACAAAGGAAAGCATATGTAACTGTATTGCTTAACGCATAAGATAAGGGCGTTTACTGCAAAGCATATGTCGACGTTCATGTTAACCATTGGTCCTATTGCAATCATAGCGTAGACATTTTTTCGAAGTAACATCTTTGGCATAAGCGAGGTTGTGAGAACCGATTGAATGATATCCGTCAATGCCAGGTTAGCAAGAAAGAGTCTGTATTTGCTCATAGCCTCGGTCGTTTTGAACTTCACGAGGAACAGAACAAGAGTGTTCAGGATTAGGGAGCAAAAGCATGTCACGTAACTGTGAACTGAATAGACAGTGTCGTATGAATCGGCCATCTGTCAATCAAAGAATATACTGATCGAATAGAGTTTCTATCAAGTTACTCAAATAGATGAAAGGTTTACTTTCCTATAGGCTTAGTGATAAAGTCCAAATAGCGTCTTTCTTGAATTAGAGCTGAAAAATAAGTTTAATCGTAAGAACACTTGCCGCTAGTCAAAAAGTTTCTCTTCAAAAATCTTTTAATCTAAAAGAATATATTTTACAGATATAAAAAATTTCTTAGGTTGTCGCAGTTAAAAGCAGTCGGTTATCAAAATGAAACAATAAGTTCCGCGTTTAATCGAAGTTGCGACAGACTAACGCTTGGTTAGAGCAACGGCTAGCGAAAGCAGAATGGCTTTGTGCGCACATAACAACTGTTAAAACCTTTCTTTCCTTATAACAATTCAATGCATCCATCTCTTCAATCAGTCACGATAATCGTGAGAGGAAGTTTATCGGCACACGCGAAAACAATGTGTTTGTCATTTCGGCGTCTCCTTCAGTTAATGAAGCGGGGCAGACAATTATGGCGTCTACTTAAAAATACCACGAGACAAAAGAATAAGGGAGTAGCCTTCTCATATACAGGCTTCCTATCGTGTTGTATCTTGGAAGCAGTGTGTGGCGCTGTGCTGCACATTTTTTCGATCCTTTGTTATTTATTTCGGAAACACGAATATCACCTATTGAGGACAATTTTTATGTTGAAGCTCGTTTCATAAAATTATTGAGATTACAATTCTCATTTTTCAATATTCAGTTCTCACCTACTGAGATTGAGTTTATAAAACAGTTTCAGTTTCATAAAAGTGTTAAGAAACCCCTATTTCTGCACAATTTTTCAAATGAAGTAAATGGTAGTTTCATGATGAAGTAAAAGAAGAAAACCAGTTATAACGTTATGGCAAATAAGCTGACGCGTAGTGCATTGCAAGCAATTTTTAAGCCTTTGATGGCTCTCAAAAATACCTCTCCTATGAGACCAGGAAATTCATTGAAGCTTGTTATCTTTTAATTTTATCATCTAATGGGATCTTTCAACGTGTTAAAACTACCGCATGTTTTCAAAGGACGAAGGGTGTTACGATGGTTCAATGCAAATTCCGTGCTAAATTTGTTTCGAATCGATAGCCATTGGTCACATTGAAGTGCATTATTTGTATTTACTATCATCGTTCAAAATAAAATTGTAGCCAAAAGCGCAGGAAGATCTGCTCAGTAATCAGTTATAATTTTAAAGCATTTGAACGAAAACGACAAAGGGTTAAAATCTATCAAATCAAAGAACAGCAACTTTGATGAAACACTGCTGCAAATGCGAATCTCTAGAATATTGTTAAGTCATCAAACATTACGAGGCATTTTCTACACGGAAATATTACAAATCTGATATAACAACTCCCTAAGATTCATAAAATTATTCACTCAGTAGTAAACAGGAAACGAGCTAACATTGATTATAGACGTCAACAGATTTAAAGCATTACACATAGAAGTTATTTGAAAATAACCTTGGAACCTAGCTTGAGCGCTCATAAATACTTGCTTTTGCACAAATGTAAGCGAATTAAGCGGGCATATTCGAGGACAAAACAACCCATAACACATAATTAGTGGCCGGAAATTCTAAATGCCTCAGACACGGCCCAGCACGTTTTCATTGTTCGCAAGTGAGCTTCCCTTTAAGCTAATTGATCTAACTATTGTAAAATTCCTGATCTTAATCCATGTTAGCGCGGCGTTACGATACGGCACAACTGTCCATATGGTGATAAGCGGATCAATTATTGTCGTCCACTCTCTAAGCAATGAGCTAGTGTAATCTGGAATGGGTGATTTCCATGAGAAATAAAGTGACATAATGGTAACGGTTATTGCGGGTAGACTAATAATCAGAGGAACAATCGCTTGAATTTGTAGAGTTCGAATCAGCTGTAAATGCGCATCTTTGGTTACTTTTGATAGAAACTTTTGTTGGCCTAAATAGCTAACAATTTAACGGAAACAGTAAATACTGATAGCATAAGAAACAAATGGAACAGCTATCATGCTGTAAGACACAATGTCCATCACTGGATGACCACTAGAGTCGGTGCCCATTAACACTAAAGAGGTGAAATTTAGTTCAGGATCGGTAGCGTTCAACTTTTCCACCAAAATGCTCGGATCGATTATGTACACGCAAGATAGGCCGAAAGATAACAAGCAGACAGCAATAACGACGAGGAAGATACATATGATTGCCCGCTTCGTGAAATGTGTAGCATAAATAACCGGCTTACAAATAGCAGCATATCGGAATATGAACAGCAACGGAAAGCACATACTACTATATTGCTGAACGCAGTATATAAGAGCATTTATATAGGGGCATATATCGACGTTTACATAAATAATTGGACCGATTGCAATCATAGCATAGACATCTTTTCGAAGAAACACCTTGGGCATTAGCAAAGTACTGAGAACCGACTGAATGATATCCGCCAATGTCAGATTAGCGAGGAAGAGTCTGTATTCGCTCATCGCTTCGGTTGTTTTGAACTTCACGAGGAACAGAACGAGAAAGTTCAGAATTAGCGAGCAGAAGCATGTCATGTAACTGTGGATAGCAAAGGCAATATCTTATGAATCGGCCATTTGATGATCAAAGGAGATGCTTATCAGTGACAGCTTCTGTTAGGTAAATGTAACAAGATGACGATTTACTTTCTAGTACAGTTACTAATCAACTCAAAATAGAGTCGTTCTTGAAATAGAGTTGAATAATTAGTTTAATCGTAAGAACATCTGCCGCCAGTCAAGAAGTTGATTTCGCAAAATTACTGCAATGAAAAGATTCAACGATTATCGTGTGAGAAAATTGTCAACACATGCGAAAACAACATGTTTGTCAAGTCGGTGTTTCCCTCAGTTAATGAAGCGGCGCAGACGATTATGAGGTCTACTTAAAAATACCATGAGACCAAAGAATGCAGGAGTAGCCTTCTCGTAAACACGTTTCCTATCGTGTCGTAACCAGTGTTGCAACTCAAGTTTGTAACTAAGTTATTTAACTTAGTTAAAAACTTAGTAATAGTACTAAGTAACTAACTAAGTTTCAAAAAAAACTTAGTA
>NIUQ01004197.1:0-14573 GCA_002796945.1 Plectus sambesii
AATGCGCCGACGTTGGCGCACTCGAGCGAATCGAATGTTTACCGTCGGCATGAAAGCGACGCATGTGCGCGTCAATTAGTCCTTTGACGCTCCGAGTCACGCACGCCACAGGGTCTGTTTGCATTGTTGCTGGACGGACAGTGAGGGGAGGGACGTTGGCCATCGATGGCTCTCTTCCGGCTTGATGGTGGTGCGGTCGGCCGCGTGTTTGCGCTGATTTTCGCGCGATTGGTAGCCGGCGATGCCCGCCTAATGGGTCTTAATAATGGTCGATGAGTGGACAGTGGCGACGAGTGACCGAGGCGGCTCGGGTCGCCCATGCATGAAACATATCGCCTGCATTCCTCGTGCGCCATCCGTCTTCTCTTCACGGTCACTCTCAGGCGTGCTCAGCTGTCATCTTCTGTCGTCGTCCGATAGCGCGCTCGTTGATGGATGGTGGTGGTCGTCGGCTGACAGAGTCGTATTCACAGTGGCGCTCATCTTGTTGGCTCAGAGAAGCGCTCAATGACGGGCCTATTAGTGGATGATGACGTGAGAATAGCGGGGTCAGTAACGCGCCGTCCTCACCGTGGCCGATCGGCGCGGCACTTTTTCCGGGCCAAACCAGTTGGTCGGCGGCTTCTGTGCCCACCTTCGGTTGTTTGTGTCAACGCACGCGTCGCAGGGTGTTCGCCCCCGCCGCCGTCGCCGCAGCGGCCGTCGTGCAGTGGCCCGAATATTCCCAGCCTGCTGCTGTCGTGCAATTGTGTTCGCACGTGTCGTTTAGGAGGGCGATCGGCGGTCGGCATGTTGCGTTTCCGAATCGAGTGATGCGCGAGTTTTCGGGTGGCGGGGGAGGCGCGACCGGGCCCGCCCACCCGCCAACATACGCCATTTATATAGATCTGCCGAACTACCGCCGTGGACTCCTCATTGCCAACAACTAGTCATTCATTCATTCATCTGCACTCTCTCTACCTCATTCGATTCTTTGACTATGGCGATCTTTCTGCGCCGCGCCGACCGACATGGATGCGGCGTGTGTAGGCCCTTCCAAATATTGTCCCTGGCCGGTGTATATATTTATTCAAAGGGTCGATTTGTGAGAACAGGCGTGACTTTTGTCCACACGCGCCATGATTGGGAAATTTTTGTTCCGGGCTGTTGTTTTGGGCGGAAAAGGGCAGATGAGCGAGCGAGAAGCACGGATGTTTACTGGTCGAAAGTGGCGGCTGGGTGGCGACAGCCACGCAGCAGCAATGGCCTTTGAATAATAAATCAGGTGGCCCGGTCGTTGTGTGGCGCTGTTGGAAGCTGAATCACCAGCGAATCCTGTCGGCGACCATTTGCGGTCTCATGTTTTATTTGCGCGTCGTCCACATGCGAGCCCTGATAGGCGCGTATAATGGATGCTGGATAGTGGTAAGGAGTCGTACTCTTCTTATCTGCGGCCGAACCGGACGGAAGCAAGAAGAGGCGGTCGTTGTTGTCTCTCTCGCTTTGCGCCGCACTGATTCGTCAGCGTTATCGGCGCGTCCGCCGCCTAGACGCCGTTGCTTTCCATATTTCTCTCGCACTGTTGCGTTCGCCTCATTGACTCCGGTCTCGTCCGTCGCCGTAATCGGACCACTTGGGGTTTCTGGCTGCATGCGTCGCTCTCGCAGGGGTCTTCGTCGCCGCCGTGGGTCGACAGACGGGAGGAAGCCAAACAAAATTGGGATGGGCGCCCGCCCGTCTCATTGTTTGCCATCGATTCGCACCTCGTCTTATACGCCGTCGGCCTCCTCTTCGTTCGCCGGCAAGTGGACGCCGAGGGTCGAATTTCGCTCATAATACTGCTGCTGCTGCTGCTCCCCCGTTGTAAGCGAGACGAACGGACAAATTGCGCGTCGAGGCGACGATGGCACACCATGTCGTGGGGCCGGGCCGCTCGTCCAGCCTGTTTTCGGCTGAATTTCTTTGCCAAAGAAGACGGCGGCACTGGACGGCGGAGGTCGCGCGCCAATCCTCTCTCATTTTCTCTTTCACTCTTTCACACACACTTTGTCGTATCGGCGCCGGCTGAGGAGGAGGAGGAGAGGAACGTCTTGCTGATGATGTCATTTCTTTTCATCGGCTGCCGCGCAGCAGTGTCACGCCCTCATCGGTAGGACGTGCGCGTTTGGCTGTGGGCGATCGGCAAGTGTTTAGGCGGGAATTATGGGGGGATTGCGCGACCGAGCAACGTCCGGTTTTCCTGCCGGCGTGGCGATTGCGGCGGAGTTTTTGCGTGCGATGCCGGCGGCGCGGACTTGTCGGCCGGCGCTTGGTTTTATCGCCAGTGTTCATTTCCATTTGCAGACTGGTAAACGCGCTGATTCCTTCAACTGATTTCAATATTGACTGACTCCAAGATCGCGAAATAGAGAGCGCGAATTTGCAAGCGATGCGTCTTTTGTGGCTAATCGCGTTGGTTAGCGTCGCGCAGACGCTGGCGCAGGACGAAGTAGCCAATGATACTTCTATCGCTGCGCCTCCCACTCCTGCGNTGCGTCTTCTGTGGCTAATCGCGTTGGTTAGCGTCGCGCAGACGCTGGCGCAGGACGAAGTAGCCAATGATACTTCTATCGCTGCGCCTCCCACTCCTGCGTTGGTGCAGGTGGTAAATGGCAACATGTTCACGACCACGACGGAGGTTCCCAAAAACTAGTAAGAATTGCTTTCTCAAAGTACAACTGAATTGAACGTATATGCTGTTTTCTCTAATAATTATTTACCTAGTACTTTGTAATCAAAAATGTTGAAGCAGTAACAAGAAATTGAGCCAGTCACCGTAATAGAGAGATGAGCTAGCTTTTCGGTGCTTGAATACCGTTTTGCACCAAGAATGATAATCGTTTCTTAGTTTTTACGTGCTTAAATTGATAGAAAGAAGCGGTATCGACTTTCGAAGCATATTACTTTGTTTATCTCAAATTTATTGTTCCTCGAGTAAAATATTTGGCTGTAAAACTTTGCAAATAATACTCTAATAATCAATGTTCATTCATGCATAGATAGTAGAAGTGCTTCCGTTTTTCTGATTGATTGAGGAATTGATTTGACGTGGGGACACTTTTCAGCGCCGGCACATACTTAATAATCGCTCCGAAGACTGTCCGACCAGGATTGCCGTACGCGGTATCCGTGAACATCCTAAAAAGTGAGGAAAAGGAGCACATCGTCCGCATCGAAGTGCGCAGCGAGCAGAACGACACCGTCGGCGCCAAAGTCGTCAATACCGTCAAGACGGGTTAGTTAGTTCTTTGCGCCGCGCTAAGCGTCCAATCCTGTTTGCCTTGCTGCCCAGAAATTGCCTCGCGATGTTTTCTCACAGTGGGGGCGAACTCTGCTAATACAGCGCTACCAGTGGTTCGTCCCCCTCCCCCCACCCCCGCCATGCCTCACTTGACAATGCTATTACGAGCAACCGGATGCAAAGCAAAAAATATCCCATTGTCTGACGCGCCAAATCAACATTCGTACAATTGTTGCTCAGATGCGACAAAAGATCAAACTCTGTAAGTGCGCTCGGCGAAGTGCGAGCGACGTGGTGGGCGTGGTCTTATTGAGTCATTTGGAGTCATTTGCGCCGCGAGAGGGGGAAGTGTTCTTCGCATTGTCATGCATTTATTCCTTCCTTGTCTTTAATGCCAAGCGAATAATGCACGATGTTAACGAAGTTCGCCAGTTTTTATTTTTCAATTTACTCTGCCAAAAATGCGCCGATCAGATGGCAGTTTATTCATTTCTCAGTATAAGGAATCTTTCAACTTGCACGCACTACTGAACACGTTTGAGTGACATTTTAAAATCTTCTTTTTTAAACGAAAAATCACAATGTTATCGTTCAAATACAATGCCATAAACGCGTAGGCCGCAGCGATGTAAATAACTTGAGAGAAACGCACGACAAAACTGCCGCAGATGTATTTCGCTCGTGTGGGTTGACCGGAAAGACGCAAAAATTTCCGGCTAAGCCAATAATTGCGCGGTCGGAAAGTGTCATCCCGGTGTTATGCAAGATGTTGATATTGTCACGTTTGCGATGGTCGGTCACAATTTCCTGTGCTACCAGGAGTAAACTATCACACTCTTGCGGGGGTAAACTGTCTTGCACTTGAACAGAGTGTGACAACACTTAAGCAAAACCAAGCGGCTTTTTGTAGGCGAGCCTCAGACGGTGACTATCGATCCGCTGTCACCTGAGAACCTGGTACAGGGCGGCAACTACAAGGTGTACGTCAAGGGAGAGACCATCGGGGGCAAAGTGCTCTTCGAACAGGAAGAAAGCGTCAACTTTGACTCCAAATCGTTGTCTATGTTCGTCCAGACCGACAAGGCCATCTACAAGCCCGGATCGCTCGGTTAGTTTTACTCATGCATCGCTTTTTCCTCTTTGCATTCGGTAATATTTTTTATGAGTTCGTTTTCGTGCTTCCTTGGTGTATTTGAAGGAGAACTGCGTCGCCTGTAGCTCACGGGAATATGTCTAGAGTCATTTATAGTTTTTCGCCGCGCTTGATAAGTTTGCTGCGAATCATGTCGATTTATACCATCCTATTTTGATAAGGACGCTTCCAAATACAAAAGGACCTTTTTCAAGTCAATTAATGTGGAAAATATTCATTTTGATTCAGAAACTGTTCTTATTAAAGTGGAAATGGTATAGATTTCAATTAATTAATTAAAGACTCAGTAGCCTGGTCATATGTAGAACCCACCACAGTCTACATTATGTTCCGCAGATCGTGGGGAGCAAAGTTCACTCATCAATCGCAACGGCTTTTCTTTCATAAAGCCCGTGAATCGCCTGTTACTCCGGGGAAGTAGAAAAACAGCGGATGGTGCATTTATTTGCAGTAAATATTTGCCAATGTTATCTTTCATTCAAACCGCCTTGCTAGACAAGTTTTTTATATCTCTATCGTCGTTTACACTTTGCGCCGTAGTTGCTTTTGCACGCGCGCAATGGGGGCGACGAAAGCTTTGGCGCTTTCGACTGTTCAAATGAATTCGCGCGGAGAGATGATTTCAATCAGTCGCAGCGTTAAATTGTGTTCTTTTTTGTTAGTGAGCGTTAATAGAAAGAAAGCGGCGTCCTTAATCGGAAAAGGGCCGCCCTCATAAATACCGTTTTGATGCCGATATTTCCCATTAGAGCGAGCGGCACGGGACCGCAGGCGAACGGGGAATGGCACTGCCTGCACTCGTCCAATTGGGCGGGTAATTTAGGGGATGGCCAACTTTAATGGTCTTCATTTTTTGCCCTTCGAGACAGTTATAATGCACCTCGGTGCAGTCGTGCAGTTAAAGATCGCCGATGGGTCGATATATGGCAATGAAATGGCTTTTTCAGTGCGTTTCCGCGTCGTTGTCGTCAACCCGAATCTGACTCCGTACACTGATACAGTAACCGTGAAGGTGCAGGACCCGAACCAGAACATCATTACTCAGTATGTTAACAAGGCACTCAGCAAAGGTGAGCAAGACAAAATAAAGATATAAAAGGGGTTGATTCGGGGACGAAAGTCGGGCTTTCTCGAATTTCGCCATTCAGAGTTTAGCCCAATAATTGCTGTGGGAGTGTCAGCAATTGCCGGATTCTGTTTAATGACAAAATGTGACTGCGAAGTCGATGACATTTGACGAGCAAATAGCGTTTTGATAGTCGTCCAAGAAGATGATATGAGAATTGGTGGGATTGCAGGTGTGTACACCGGCGAGATTCAGTTGGCGAGCGAGCCTCCACTCGGTGACTGGCTTATTAACGTCGAAACGAAGAGCGGCGTCAAGTTCGATAAATCTTTCACTGTCGACAAGTACGTCCTGCCCAAGTTTGAGGTCAACGTCAAGCCGCCTCCCTTCATGACCGTCAACGAAGATCTCTCCGTCCTCATTGAGGCCAAGTGCGTTGCGAACTTCTACTTTTCAAATTCTTTAATTTATGACTAAGAATCAATTTAAATAGAGGGAAATGTGTGGGTACTATGCGTACTAAATGGAGAACTTTTCTCGTCGTTAGCTGTAAAAAGTGTACCGATCATTAATGCGCCACAAAAATGGCATTTATGATAAGGAATGTATTGAATATGAAGACAATGACCCTTTCGTACAATGAGCGTTTAATAGGGAATCCCCGTCATTTTAAGCTGTAGAGAATGTACCGTATGCACTTGTTAGCTGCGCATGATGACGCAACCCAGCAGAAGCCGATTACAATATGAAGCAAACGTATTAACAGGCAGCTTGTCAACGTCAGCTAACAATAAATTAGGCAACGTTCCCACAGCTGGGACAAATGTATGTCGCAGCTGTGGAATTGTAAACGTTATCGTTGCACCGCCTACGATTTAAATGTTTCATTTTTGTTATTGTTATAGCCGCTGCCGTTTAGTTTCATACCTTTGTTATTCAATCTCGTAAATGTTTTATTCAGTTTCGTAAATTTACGATGAAAATTCGAAACTTTTCAGGGTAAATTTGAATGTTAAATTTATGAAAATTTGAATGGCTAAGATACGAAATTAAACGACAGCGATTATATTATTGTTATTATTTCATTTTTATAATTATTATTTTCAGATACACCTACGGTAAGGGCGTGTCGGGCAAAGCGAAGGTGACCGTGGAACATCCGTGGCGCCAGTGGGGTCCCCAGCCGATTTTCGTCCCTGCCGATGGCAGCGGCGTCGTCGAGGTGCCCGAGAAGGACCGACCCATCGAACGTACCGTCACCCTCAACAATATGGGCGAAGGCACGGTTGTCTTCACCAACAAGGAGCTCAAGGGCAGACAGCTCATCGAGGACTACGGTTTTTCGTCAATCAAGATCATCGCTACCGTCACTGAAGATCTGACTGAGATCGTGCGCAACGGCACTGCCGAGGTAGAGTTTGTCGCAGCGCTTTTAGTCTCTGTCACGTTTCACGTTTTTCACGTATATCAATCATCTTCAATTCGACAGGCTTCCGCTGGTCCGTGCTGATTGTTCTTTACTTTAAAGAAGTATTTGAATTAACGTAGAGCTCTCTGATAATTGCAGCTTTTGATTGGGTATCGATGTGCTACATTAAGTCCAGTTATGGTCGCAACTTTTTTCGGGGTTCAGCAAAGAATTTGATACTGTATACTTATGGTCCTTTGATGCTTCTTTATTACCTCAAGTATCGTTTCACGTTAATGATACCATTTCTTCACTCTGTAGTCTTACAAAATTCTTTTGCTTTGTATTAATTTTAAAAAGTCTTCATTATGATAAGACAAATTATGGCGGGGTGCGCTGCTGTTCTTAGCAAATATGAAACCTTTATAAGGGGGTAGCATCGATGTATTGCAATTTCTCATGTCACTGTGCAAGTATATGAAGGCAATGATAATGCAGATCAGCGCACACAAGTTCGACACGAAGCTGGAGATTCAGAAGAGTGGCGAGTCCTTCAAGCCGGGACTTAGCTACGACGCGGTGTTGGCGCTGAAACAGATGGACGATATGCCGGTCAAGGCGACGGTACCGAAGCGCGTCGAATGCACCACCGTCTACAACTACCCCTACGTGCCCGATGTCACCACCCAGCGCGAGGATCGCACTACGAAGGTCGTCGACTTGGAGGCCGATGGCACCAAGTTGCTCACCATCAATCCTCCCCTCAACTGCACCAGTGCTCGTATTGAAGTAAGTCGCTAGTTTTCGCTGAATTGGTTACTGTCGTTGTTTCTTCATCGGTATCGATAGGTATCGACCTTGAAACGATGAGGTTCGAGCGGATAACTCAGCTAGTGTGTTAAGTGAATTGTTCTTCTCGCTTGGTTTTTTAATGTGAAACTTGGTCCCGAAAAGCAATGTGCACGATATAACTAGGTGCTTAATAGTTTGTTCGACGTATTGTAACTGACGAAGAAATTTCGAGGATACCGATAACTTACAGTAAATTACATTAAATGGTATTATCGGTATGATTGCGTGATTATTGTGACTCGATAAATTGCGCTCCTGTTTTCAGTGCGCGTATGATCGCACCGGAAAGGGCAACTTCACCGCCAGCGAGATCCAGACGAGCTTGTACGTGGATGCCAGTAAGAGCCCCTCGAACAGCTTCATCCAGCTGATCGCCGACAACGACGGCGTCATCAAGGCCGGCGAGACCGTCTCCTTCTCCGTCAAGACTACCGAACCGCTCACTTACATCACCATGCAGGTACAGTCTCATCCAAATGAAGCTTACAGCTATCCACACTGAAATGAGATTTGCGCGCAAGTTCTTGAGCGTGCGGCGAAAAATCGATTTTTGTGGCTATTTGAAGTACTATAGAGACAGTGGACCGGTAACACAATCGTTGCTTAAAGTAATTCATAGCGATATTTTAAGTATTGCTCAACTTAGGAACAACTTAGGATACCATCATTGTTTTACCGGCCCACTTATTCTCTTCGCAAAGAAGTCCGGAAGACTATGGCATGATAGATTTATTGACTAAATCGATGGACGATTGCAGGTGGTTGCTCGCGGATCGACCGTACTTAGCAAGGAGATCGCAATGGACGGCCAGACAGCCGCTATTGCGTTCAAGACAACCGATCAAATGGCGCCAAAGGCTCGTCTAGTGGTGTACGCCGTCCGCCAGTCGAACCAGGAGGTTCTCGTCGATGCGACGGACTTCAAAGTTAGCGGACTCTTCCGTAACAACGTGCGTTCCCACTGATTTGGCATAGGATTGTATGACTGAGTGCATTCGGGTCGGTTTTTAGGTATCGCTGTCAATTGACAAGGATGCAGTCGAGCCGGGCCAGAAAGTCAAGTTCGTCGTCAAAGCCGATCCCGAGTCGTTTGTCGGTCTGCTCGCCGTTGACCAGAGCGTATTGCTGCTCAAGTCTGGCAACGATATCACCGCCGACATGGTAAGTTAGAACTTTTCGAAGAGTTAACTTAAATTTTGATGGAACTAATGGAAATCTGACTAAGGGGGATAATTGATAAAAAATATTTTGGTATCACCAAGAAAAAGTTTACCTGCGAATCTGCACGCGTTTTATGCCATTGCTTCTCTTCTAAGCGCGCAAATTCTGGTTTCAATAGCTACGGAGTCTGCGATTACAGTATTCATAGCTAAATTCCCTGATATTATGTTGTTTATTGAATATCCTTGTTTTGGCAGAAAATTTTGAGTGCTCATGCAGTTTTTGCTACATTATCTGTAAAATGATGATATTTTGCTCAGGTCGAGAAGGATATCGAATTGTACGATACATCAATGGGTGGTGGCCGGCGTCCGTGGGAAGGAGGATTTGGCATGCGCGCAAAGCGCTCGATCTGGTACCCATGGTGGGGTATCGGTGGCAAGGACGCCGCTTCCATCTTCGAAGTGAGTATTGTATTTTAATTCTTCCAGAAATTTCCAGATACTCTTCGGGAAATCATATTTTATTAAAGCGTATACCGTTCTTTGATTCACTGAAAATATTCTCAAAAAATTTGTACCTATGAAGTGACTCGCCAAGATCAGTTACTCGAGGCGTCGCTGATCGTGGCGAGACACTATTTTTGCCAAGAAACATAATTTCTTGATTTATACATGCAATTAATAGTTTAAGCTACGAAATTCTGAAGCAGTTCGCTTGATTCAGTCGTCGCTTTAAGTCTTGAATGATGGAAGATTGCGAGTATACTCTGACTGTGGTTTTAGAACTCTGGTCTGGTTGTGCTGACGGATACTTACCTCTACCGCGAACCGATGCCGCCAAGTAAGTCCTATAGCTATTTCCTGTTGCGGACGTGGTGTGCCATACTCGTTTCGTTTGCTTTCCTTGCGCCTTGCATTAATCTCTTCGCGCTTCTGCTTGTATTACTTATTGATGGCGTTCTCTTTCTCTCTCTGATTTCGTCAGTTACTGCAGCGATTCGTTTATGCTCCTGCCGTAGGAACTAATAGTATCATAATTTAGACCGAGCTCGGTTGAAATAGACCTCGCTTCGTTAAGCAGTCCCTTGAGTCCAAGCGAAGGAACTTTTTTTGGTGGGAAAGTGTCAAAATCATTCGCTCCAAATTGTATGATCAGACCAATATCGGCCGATTTTGAGTCAAAATTCGTTCGTGCGAGCTCGTTGGCTCAAAGCATCTCGTTTGAGCGATTAGTTCCTTTATCAGCAGTACTAGCATGACTTTTTCGAACTTATAACATTTTCACACAAGCTCGCTGCGGTAACTGCCCGAATCGGCGAATCGCCTGCTCCTCTCTCTGCTCGTGCCTCTTTGCGTGTGCCTCTCTTTGCCTTCTTGCATGCAGAGTTATGCACGAGTGGTCGATGGAAAAGAATCGCTTGCTTCGCTGCTTGCTAAAAGCGTCGCGAGTAGGGATCGCTTGATTACAGAGCAGTATATCATGTTCGGCAGCAACCGGGCGCAGGCGATTGACACGCAGTCGCTCGTCGCGCCGCCGATCGCTACTCCCACCAATGCGGTCGCCGTTCGCAGCAACTTTGTCGAGACGTGGATGTGGGCCGAGCAGCTGCTCGTCGAGTAGGTGCTTGTGCTTGCGTGGCGCACGGTCATCCGCTTGCTGTACAGGATTTTTCATTTTAATTCGTTACCTTTGCATTCAGTTTTCGTTCATCTAGCGTTCTAGTTAAATGTAATGACGAATTTGACTGCAAAAGTGATGAATTATGACGAAAGACCCTGTACGTATGGCTTGATTGTCGAGTGTGAGAGCTTGGGTGTTCCGCCTGATAAATCACTAACTAGGGGCGCGGATTAGTCTACTTAACGCTTGCTCTGCAACGGTTCGCCGTGCTCGCATTTTGTTATGCTCTCGCTAAAGCTGCACGTCGCTCGGCTGCGAATACTAACCTTTTGTTCGCTGCCTTTGTAATTAAGTATCGCTGGATAACACTGAGTGAAGACGAATAGGTAGCAGTACATAGAGAACGGCTAGAGGGAATCTGTAACCATACGGACGTTTAGACTTCATCGAACTGAGACAGACCGTGCTTGTACTTCGATAACAACTTCCAAAAAATAGTGTTATTCGATTTGTTAAGCATCAGATTAGCGTTTTAATTCTTTAGCCTGATATTAGGTGAACACTGGGGGAATGGGGGAGAAAACTGTCTGTATCAGGACTGTCGTGGAGCAGCTAACAGATACTGGTGAAGTTCAAGCGTCATCTTCGGCGACTATGAACGCGTCTTCGCCGTTATTCTTTAGTTGCAATATGTTGAGGATATTTCCGTTCCAACGCATTGACACTCGGTTTGGAGTTTGCGGTGGTGTGGTGTGATGTCGATAATGGATGAGTGAACAATCCATTCCACGAGGGTTCTTTCTTACCCCACTTAGTTAAGTTACGTCGATTCCCAGAATGCACGTTTTTGGCTTGAACGCCATCGTGTTTGGTTTCTAATAGAACGTTGTTTTTGACGGGTTCTGTTACTAGCAGCTAGTATTGGGATGCGGGGACAATTTCAGGGCAGCATTACCTATTCCTCGGAGCTTCGGGACGCAACTCAACCGGACCCTTGATGTTTAATATGCCGATGCCGGCGCTTCGGACCGCTTCCGCAGTGTCAGGATCTGCTTCGCCCTCGGCGCAAGTTGTCAGGATGAGAACTCGCTTTCCCGAAACTTGGATTTGGGTCGAGGAGATTGTCGGGTACACGCTTATTCATTAGCGGACTTTGTTGTCGAGTCGTTGGAATGGCTGGCAAGCGAGTATTAGGGATAGATCTACTAGTTTTAGCGATCTTAGCCTTTTAACTTATGACGAGCTCGCTTCACTTTCTTTTGGCATAACGACCAATGCCACTTACCATCTAATACCGCTGCGGGCCGAAGTCCAAGCCAGAGATGCGATTCTTGCGGTGAGAGATGGGATTTTCGCGATGAGAACTGGGGCTTATCTGTGCATCACAATGCTCTGCCTTACGGGAAAGGTGCGATTACAGCGCGCCTCGATTTTAGTTAGCAATTGAATAACTGGCTATCGCTTCGATACTCATCTGTTAGTGGGCAGTACGGCTTTTCTGCCCCTCCCCTTCAGAAGCGAATATTCCAGTGATTATGGAGTCAGAAGAAGCAGCGATGCCGATGGAAGATGGTGTTGGTGGCGCAATGCCGATGGATATATCGACGCCAGCACCTGAACAGGAGCAGTCTGCGACAGTAATAAAAGTGCGATCAGAATTCCCTGAGGCATGGATTTGGATCGATGCCAGCGCTAAGTAAGGGCTTTGACCAGATCGACTAAGACTGGCTCAGTTCTCCGAATGCACTAAATGATCGTCAGGGGTCTTAAGTACGGTTTTTCTCCACGAAAATTGATGAGCAAGCGTTGGACGTCTAGTTTTCACTTTGAATCTCGTCTTCTTTCCTCCTTTGAGCGTTGCACCGTTCACTTCTGCGGCGTTGTGGCATGAGTGTCTCATTCTGCATCTCTTTCGAGTCGTGGATATCAATTCTCTCTGGATGTCGAGCACACTTGCCTGGCTCGAGAGCACTCCGGCCATGCCGATTATCGTATAGTTTCATTGCATTAGTATCATTGAAGACTTCCTCGTGATCCAAGAGATCGACGCTGGTGCCGGCTTCATAAACATTGATACTATGAGCGCAAGCGCCAATTCTCATGTTGACAATGGTGATTTGGTATCAGCCAATGTTGTTAAAGTGCGATCGCAATTCCCTGAATTATGGCTTTGGGTTGATGGATTGACAGAGTGAGTTTTGTTGGAGTGTTGGACGCATTTTGCGTATTGACTGAATCGCTAGTGCAGGCAGGCCTGGATGAGCTTTAGGTTCATATTTGCTTGGCTCGTGCAGTTTGCAGTTCTCAGGATTTGCTTTGATCTTTTCAATATTGCTCAATGTGTGGTGGATAGTTTCGGCGAGAAGCGTTCCTATTGGTTGGCGTCGCCTTGACGACAGCCAGTCAGATCGCTTTCCGCCAAAAGAATTCGCCGCATGTTTGCGAGTACGAACCCGGCCTAAAGCGTCGAACGCACTTCGAAAGTTCTAGAAATAGCGGTGAAGTCATTCATATGAGTACTGAGAACAGATTAGCTGTCCGTTGGCTTTTGCACCGCAAAACTCACAAGTGTCTTGTTGTACGTTGGCCAGCTAACTCTTAGCCCGCAAACGAATGAAGCGTAGCTCGCTTTAATCAGTCGTCGACCTGCGTCCGCTTGTGCTGCGATTGTTATCGATACAAGTAGCGCTTCGTGTCTCGGGTGAATGGCATGATTTTTTCCAGTAAGAATGGAAGAATTTGCGTTTGCTGCCGCCCCTGGTCCAGTCGGCGCTGCTGGCCCCCCGCCTCCAGGCGCCGGTGGCGCCGGCGGTGGAGGTGGACCTCCCCCAGTGACGGTTCGGACTAACTTTCCCGAGGCGTGGATTTGGTCCGACCTGTCGGTCAAGTGAGTGCGCAGTTGCAGGAAGCTTGAATGAAGATTGAAAAAGCGGAGATTGTTTGCATTTTGAATGATTGCTTGCCATGGAATGCCTGAACGATCTTCCGCTTTCAACCCTACTCATTCGTCTCAAGGCGTCGAGCTTACTTCGAAAATTCTAGAATTAGCGACGAAGTTAGTCAGTCATATGAATACTGAGAATATATTAGCAGTCCGTTTGCTTTTGCACTGCAAAACTCGCAAGCGTTTTGTTGCACGTTGGCCGATTACCTGTTAGCCTGCAAACAAATCACGCGTAGTTGGCTTCACTCAGCTGCCGAACTGCGTCCACTTGTGCTGCGATTACTCTCGATACAAGTAGCGCTTCGTGTCTCGGGTGAATGGCACGAATTTTTCCAGTGATGGAGAGAGTGGCATTCTGCTGCGGGCCCGCGCCTCCAGGCGCCCCTGGTTTGGTCGGCCTTGCTGGTCCTCCGCCTCCAGGCGCCCGTGGTTGGGGCGCCTATCCTGGTGGCGCCCGTGGGGGAGGTGGACCGCCCCCAGTGACGGTTCGGACTAACTTTCCCGAGGCGTGGATTTGGTCCGACCTATCGGTCAAGTGAGTGCGCAGTTGCAAGAAGCTTGAGTGAAGATTGAAAAAGCGGAGATTGTTTGCATTTTGAATGATTGCTTGCGATGGAATGCCTGAACGATCTTCCGCTTTTAACCCCACTCACTTGTCTCGAGACCCAGCGATCTCATCTAGCCATTTTATGCCACTCCGTTGGTGCAAGCGACTCATCAGGCACGCACTTTTCCTTAATAGCTCGTCGCCGCTTCGCTATTGCCTCTCCTCAGACGGTGTCCTCAGATAGTATGGCACACTCGGCCGCAATGTGTCTGGTCTCTAAGCGCCTTCGGCATGATAGCTTACTTTCGGTTTAGGGAGGCACTACTTTCGCTTTGGGTCTCGCGGACCTGTACCTCTGTTGGCACACCAAGTCGACGAAAACTCCAACGCTGAATTTTCGAAAGCGTCTGTTGCTAATAAAGCACCTTCTTCGTCAGCTCCCGTAGTGCGCACGCGTTTTCCCGAAACGTGGATCTGGTCTGAGCAGTCGACAAAGTACTGTTTACTATTGAGCACTGAATGGCTCAGAGACGTTTTTGATTGAAATGGAGGGTGGCTGA
>NIUQ01004198.1:0-14600 GCA_002796945.1 Plectus sambesii
TCGCTTCTCCAAGAAGTTATGGCCCGAAGCCATTCTCTTTTTTGAAAGCGCATGACATTGAACAAAGAATGAATTGAATTCGAAGTCAAGTTGATATATTTTGCGCCGATTTCACGTTGCTTACTTAAGCTGAAGTTGTACTTAATGCAGTGCTAAAGCATGTTTCTCCCTTTATTACACGATAAGTGGAAGTTGAGTATGCGATGTGAAGTTTTGGCCGATTGTGTATACTTCTTTGTTCCGCTTCCAGTTGTGCTTTTCTTTCGCGTGTTGTGCATAATGTAGTAGTGATTAGCTTTATTGATGATTGATTGCGAGGGAGCGCAAGTTGAAATGGCTACGTCGTTTTAAATCTTTCGCTGTGATTGAGAGCTTTCCGCTTTTTCTTTTCACCCCCCAGAGTGAATGAGCAAAGCGAAGTAATTGTTTTTTTTGGTGTTGCGAGATTGGCTGTTTTGTTGGGTACCCGAAATGCTCTGCTTTCTGTACGCGAGTCGGCTTTTGTCAAGTTGTTATGTGGCAGTAAAAATTAGTAGTTTGCGAGCGTCGCAATTGGCCTTACGGTTGCGTCTATAATCGCCGACGATACCGAGACACTTACGCATCGAGTTCAATTTAATTGCGTCTCGACTCTACAGTAGGCTCAATGAATGCCCAAGCGTTAAAAGACTTGGCGCAGAGTTCGACCATTTCTCTTTCGGAGCTGAGATCTCTGCGGAACACTTGCGCGCTGAACGCCGAAGTGGCCGGCTTGTTCGACGAGCTGACGGACGCTGAGCTGAATCGATTGATCGATCGATTGTTCACAATCGTTCTGGAGTCACCGGCGGAAGGAGATGAGTGCGCGAATGCCCGCTGCGCGTTGCAATGTCTGTGCAATGGCGCGAATCGCAGCGGCCGATTCGCCGAACTCGCATGGCGAGCGCGACCGTTGACCGTTTGGAGGGCGCTGATTCGCGACGCTCGACTGCGCCTCTACTCTCTCGCCGCGCTGACCACTCTCATACGCGTTGATGATGCACACACCAGAGCAGAACGCTCCGATGACAGTGTCACGCAGTTGCACCTCGACATGCTCAGCTTGTGGACGAGCGAGGACGAGCAGCATCGTTCGTGGATCGCCGCCTTTTTCAGCCATTGCTTCGAAGACGAGCGCTTCATGGAGCGCGAATTCGGCGCGTTGGGCGACTACCAGGACGTGTGCCTGTCCGTGGTGAACGCGCTGCTCTTCGCCAAAGACGTCCAGAGGACGACGAACGTTCATCCTGAGAACATTCGATTCTGCCTGGATCTGCTAGCTACGTGCCTGGACTCGATCGGTAGCGACGCCGACGCCGACCATACCGACTTCGACCACACTGACGATCGGCTGCTGCTTCTGCTCGAGATTCTCTCGTCGGCTGCCATTATTCGCCCCACTTTCGACCAGCTGCTTCATTCTGGGACCGACTTTGCGCCCATTGATCGAGCCGTGGCCGTACTCAGCGCGGTGTGTATCTTTCGCGTCTCGATTGCTCTCTGATGATCTGTTAGTANTTCATTGGGACGGACTTTGCGCCCATTGATCGAGCCGTGGCCGTACTCAGCGCGGTGTGTATCTTTCGCGTCTCGATTGCTCTCTGATGATCTGTTAGTACCGCCGCGATTCCAGGTAGTTCGCAGCGAGGCGGATAGTTCGGCGGACGACGCCGACGACAGGCTGGTGGCGCATTGGCGAAGTCAGTCGTCCCGTCGATCGGAGGTGAAGCAGGCCAGCCTGCAGCTGATCGGCCATCTGTGCTCCGAGAGCCCGGCAAATCGGCGCCGAGCGGGCGACCTCGATGCGCTCCGCTTGGCGCTCCACTGCGCCCGTCTCCAGGAGTCCGATCGGCCTTTCCAGGTGCAGTGGGCGGTGTTGGCCGTGCGCCACTTGTGCCTTAACTGCCCCGAAAATCAGCAGCGGCTCTTCGCCGTCGACCGCGTGCCCTCCTGCGTCATCGACAGCGACCGACTGCTCGAGTCGCTCGGGCTGCGCGCCGTCGTCGACTCCGTTTCGGGCCAAGTCCGTCTCGCCCCGCTCATCGACCGTCCCACCGATCAGAGATCGTCCTAGCCTCGTCGTCGTCGTAGGCGTCCGTCTCTACCTGTTGTCGCAATTATAACTTCATCGAGTATCATCATCGTTCGTGATTTATGATCGCATCTGTTTTCGTTTGCGCCGCTTTTGTTGGCGCTTGAACGAGAGAGGTTGATGCGGAAATAATTGGGGCCGAGGCCGCCGTTTGGCGGTGAATTGAAGTGCGCCAATTCGGTGGCGGTCGACCACCTGCGTGGTCGCCCTCAACGCGTAGTAAAGCGGCGCGTCGCATACGTTCTTCTTGTCTTCCGAATGATGTTCGCACAAAAGACGGCCGTCTCTCGGCCGTATGCGGCCGGCATTGTTGTCGCAGCGATAAAGGCATGAGAGGGCGAGATGGGCCCGCGCTTTGATTTAGATTGATATCGATGCACTAATGGACGGGCTCCGCCGTCTAATGTACAAATCCCATTTTGCAAAGCGCCCCTAAACTGATTTGCGGTGCGGCCGTCGCGGGGCAGAAGTTGAATCAATCGAAGCGGACGCGATGGGGTCGGATTTCAGCGGCGGCGCCGCCCCCTAGCCGTCCCCCTGCCACAGTCGAAGGCGCCATCGACGCGTCCGCTCACGTACACTGGTCGCTGACACTGATTACTACTACGCTCGCCGCCTCAGCGACGACACAGAAATTAGTGCCCGTTGGCACCCGCGGGTGTCATTATGTGACGCGTTTAATTAAGTCGCGCGGCGGATTTCCGCCGCAAAACGCCAACTGACTCTCGTTGCTGCACACACGATTAAGGCATCGATTAGACTGTCGCCCATACGGCGCGCTTCGCCGCCAAGTGGCCGCGATTCGGTTGATAGCGATCGCCCCGCTCGGCGGCGATGAGCGCATCGACGGCCGGTAGCGCCGATTAGCGTCGACGACGGACAAAGACGGTGGGCGTGTTTGTGGTGAAAGTAATCCCCGATTAGCCTGTGGTCCCCGCCACTGCCGCCGCCGCGCAGCTGTGCCGCAGATGACGGCGGAGCTGGTGGCTGGTCGCGACCCATTCGGGGCTACGGTAGCTACTCCCGCGCCATCTTCGGCGCTGTTGGCGGTCGGCGGTAGACGTGCATTTCCGCATGTTCTACGTCACTACGGTCATGTCGCGTCTAATGGGCGGCTGTTGCCGGGTCGTTTCCGTCCGTGGCACCGGTCGGCTTCTCTCGCCCTGACGAACAAACACAAATTCCATCCGTATCCAACTACGCCGTCTCCGACCGGACCCGGGCTAATATCTACATGGAACGGACGGAAGTGCATTAGCCGCGAGATTCGACCATACGGCGGCGTCGGGATCGATTTTTCATCTCGTCTGTGTGTGTGTGTGCGTTCGTTTTCGACGCACCGGTTGCTTTCGACTCGCAGGCATTCTTACCGCGCCACTAGCAGCACCTCCCCTGGACGCAGCGAAAGCGCACTGTTTCGGAGCAAAAGCATTTAACGCACGCAGACAACACAGAGGGCCGCCGTGCGCCCGCTCGGCGGTCCTCTGTGAAGATGCGGCCGAGCTGAAATGCGTCCGCATGAAAGATTCATCGAGCGAGCCCCATCGCGCTCTTTTCTTCTCAATCGCCAGCCGGGCAGTAATGAAATCGAGACAAGAGTACTTTATTTGCTGGCGGCTAGCCCGCCACCTTTCGAGACCGACGTTGTGTCCCAACCAACACTTGGGAACGCGACCAACTGCGCGACGGGCGACCATTGTCACTGTACGCTAATCCTCGTGTAATATTAACGCCCAATCGGTGAACTCGAGTCGGCTCCCTCGGCGATGAGAGCGAATCATCGGCTCAGCGGGTATTCAGATTCGACCGCCGTGTGGACCGCGATGCGCACATCGGAGGCAAACAGATCGGCGCACAATGCCATCTCTGAACACAAGAACACAGAGATACACTCGTCGTCTTCTTCTCGTGAGCGCACCTGAGAACAACGCACGCCCCGCGCGATCTGATGCCCAGCATTGTTTCCCGCACATTCTTTGCACCCGTCGAGGTCAGTTATTCATCACACCCTCCCCTTCCCTTCTTCCAATCCCCCAAGCCAGTCCCTCCCCCAATGTCCCTTTCCCCACTTCGCCTTGTCCCTCCTTATGCTGCAGCAATTGCGTCGCGCGCAGAAAAAAATCATTATCACTCCATCAACACAGCTCGCTTCGGACGCAGCGTGCTATTGACGCCGGACGAACGACTGGTACCGATATAGTGAAGCTGGGGCCATAAAGATGGCGGTGTCATCATTCAACAGCCGACTAATGACACCGGCGCTGGCGCAGGAGCCGGATATGAACGGGCGCCGGTCCCCCGGGCGCTGCGTCGACGACTAGGGCGGTCGTAAGGACGGCTGGAGTAACCGGGTTAAAGAGCGGCCGTGGCGCCGACGTGGGGCGATGATAGCTCAATTGAAGCAACAGCCGACCACGGGCTTGTCCCCATTAATCAGCGCTGCGCAAACTGCTTAGACAAGCGGCGCGCGTAAATCGGCTACGGCGGCCAGTCGGCGCCGTCCACGGCTCTCGTGCCAATCATTATTCGCCAACCAAGACAACTTGTTTGTGTCTCTCTTTACTTCCCGCACACGCTCTCAAGCACTCTCAAACAGCTGATCTTTAACGCTGCTTCGTGCAACTTTCAGCGTGCGGACGGCTCCGATCAGACGTGGCTCGCGGCTTGTACATTGCCTTATTTTCGCCCTAGCAACCACGTTTAGGCGGAAAATAGCCTCTCCTCTCTTACAATTTGGGCCCTACTAGAAGCTTTGAATAGTTTTCAAAACACCCGTGACACAAGCCCGTTAAAAAAGTGTTATTTACAAAATCCCGATGATGATCGAAGCCGTCCCCGAACGCCGTTTTGTGCGCGATAATTTTCATCAAAACGTACATGGTTTCTTCGTGATCACCAAACGAGCGGTCAGAGACACAAAGAAACTAAAATTGATACCGAAGAACACGACTGATCACATTTGGTAGCAAGCTCGTACGGAAATNTTTCCGCGTGGTCACCAAACGAGCGGTCAGAGACACAAAGAAACTAAAATTGATACCGAAGAACACGACTGATCACATTTGGTAGCAAGCTCGTACGGAAATTTGTTGTGCGCAATGACAAATGAAACAATTCAATCATGATAGAGAAGACAGACGATCGACAAGTTCGACGCGATAGGCGAATTCCTGATAAAAATTACGGAACCTCTTTGAATAGAAAATAAATCGGACAATTCAGAGTCAAGCTGAATGAATGTTGGAATACAAGAGTAGTGGGCAATTTCACTCTACAAGCATAAGAAGTGGCGCAGATTCCATTTGTCCTCTCGAGCGAATAAATTACTGTGCGAAGAAACAACTTTCATGTTCTATGAACGAGTGAGTACAAACACCACAGGATTGGCAAATAAGCGACATGCAGCAGTGGAGGAGGAGAAAGAAGCGCTTCGACCGATAGTCCGACTAGTTATCGCCAAAGGGGATACGTGAAATATCTCGTTCTGAACACTGACCACCGCTGTCCCAACAGAAAAATGATGCGTATCTGTCAGTATCTGTCTTGTCATCATCTGCTTGTACCATGTGCAGCAGATTATAATAATAAGCGAAGAGAAGCGAAACTTTGCGCGAAATTTGTGAGATGAGACGGCATGAGTGTGACGCTGAAGATCAGAGGAAGGGCGCGCGGGTTGGTCACTCGCTGCACGACGGCGACGATAAGTCGCTGACGTTCATCTGTGGCGAGAAGGAGTCCAGATCGACGCCGGCTGACGAGCCGAGCGACGGCGGCGGAGCATAGCTGGTCGTCGGCACCAGGTATCCGCCCAAGTCGCCGCCCGCGTGCGACATAGTCACGCCGTCGCCAAAGCCGTGCATCTGCAAACGTCGGTCGTGTCGCATGTCATGTTACTAGGCGCGTTGGTCGTCGCGTGCGCCCCTTTGACCCCCTGAGCGGTGTAAGACGAGCTCGAGCCAGGTGCGCCGCCATGCCAAAAGCCAAGACGCCCGCCCTCCCCCCCTGCGACCCCCTCTGTCCTCGCCCACTCGAATCGCCCACTGACGCGTGAGTTTATTTTCGATGATTTACGGCATCCAAGCTGGCGGCGTTCGACCTAGAGCAAACAACTTGTCGCCCGGGTTCGCTGGCGGTCGTCAGCGGCGGCGGCGGAACAGACAAACAGCGGCGAGAAATGCGTCGCAGTCGAGTACCGTCCCCTCCCTCCCCCCCTACTACACACGGCGTGCCTCCTTCCCTCGGTGGGTCGGAGAGGCGCAAGGCAAACCGGGCGTCGACACGTCGCCGTCTATTTATTTACACGCGCCACTTCAACCGGTGTGTCAAAACAGTTTTCCTAGCACGGTCGTCGTTTCCTGCGCGTCGACCGCGAATCGGGCGGTCGAGCGGCGACGGCGGCAGCGGCGGTGGCGGGGCGGCGGCGGGCGACGGCGTCAATCGGCGCGGCAATGATCGGCGACGCGAACGCCCGGTTCTGTCTATTGGCGGGCGCGGCGGTCGATTGTGATGGAATTACGGCCGCGCGACGCGAAAATTGGACGACTCGCCATCGCTCATGCGCTCCTTCGTACCGTAGATTGCGCATGGGGCGCATGGGGCGCGCGCCCCGACTACTTCTACAGTACGCCGCAAAAGTACACAACAAATACACACACACACGTACTGACCTTCTCCTGAGCCGCCTGCATCTGTTTCATGGCGATCTGTCGCTTCTTGTCCTTGCAGCGCTTGTTCTGGAACCACACGCGAATGACGCGCGCCGTCAGCGACGTCATCTCCACCAATTGCTCTTTCATTAGCGCGTCCGGCCGACAGTTGGCGGCGTAGCATGCGCGCAGCGTCGCCAACTGCTTCTCTGTGAGTACAGTGCGCATGCGCGTCGTCTTCGCCTTGTCTTTCTTGTTCTTCTTGGAGGACGAAGAGGAGGTGGATGAGGTGGTGGATGCGGCGGGAGGCAGCGTGGTGACCACCTCGTCGGAATTGGGCGATGTCGTCGACATGGGCGGGGTGGTGGCGAGCCGCTGCTGCGGCACGGTGAGGCCGCCGAGGGAGAGAGCCGGCTCGAGGGGCGTCAGACCCGTCGGTCCGGCAATGTTCCACTGCTCTTCTTCGGGCGCCGTCATCTCCGTTCGTCTCCTAGCGAACGCCGAATCGACGGTTTGATCGAAGGGTGCAGCAATAGCTTTGGCGTCGCGGCTATGTTGTTCGCAGTCATTTTTGCAGAATAGTTGGTCGTCTTTCAGCGCAAACTCCTCGCCCGGAACTAGTCGGTGATCGCAGTAGATGCAGCGGAAGCAGTCGACGTGAAACACGCAGTGTTTGGCGCGCATCACAAAATCGTTCTTCCCAAAGTTCTCATGACACTTAGCACATTTAATAGAGAATAACCTGCAAACATGGAGCGTTTTGATATGGTTGAAATGAAACAGCGCTGTTGTTACGGGTGCGGCAGAGTGCGCTATATGGTAGAGTCCTTGTGGATTCGTGGAAAAGGTAGCTCGATTGGCGATTGTTCCAGCGGGAGTTGAGGGAGCTGGGACAGATGCTCGAGGGGGAAGCGCGAAGAATGGGAATTCCCGTGTACACAGATGCGTCAACAAGTGTGTGTGCGCGCGCTACTGTATGTGTCCATGCGTCCCAAGGGCGTCCTCGGGCGCATCTAGGAAATCATTGGTGCTAAGGAGCGGATTACCGACGCGGCCACCCTGTCTAATCCGCCTGTGGCGCCTGATCGCGCACAAAGCGCGACACCGGGGAGGAGCACACCGGCCACCTGAGCGCTCCGGCGCCCCTCGTGTCGCCCCCTGATCATCGGGCAATTTTCCGCGTCCCCCGTCCAAACAATGCCCCGCGCCACGGCTGCCACTGACCGACCCATCGGAACAAAGCCTCCAGCGACCGCCTACCGGCGGCGCCAACGATCTTCACACCGACTGCAATCAGAATGCACTACTGGCGTGGCCCTCGGAAATACACCGAAGTCGACAGTTTCGGAGTAGTAGTAGTTTAGTAGAAGAGGGCTGGTTACCTGACGTAATCCAGTTTGCAGTAAGTTTTTCCGTCGCGAACAAAGGCTGTGCAGCTTTCGTCGAGATAGCGATCGCACTGGACGCACTGAAAGCGGAGCAAACGGTTAGAGCTGCCCAATAGGGGTGCAGGAGGGGAGACTGCTTGATGGTCGTTTCGCACGTGATGGCGCGATCACGTCACCTTCATCGACGAGCGGCACACACAGACACACATACACACACTTACATACATGTACATGCGAGCACACAAAGAGTCGGATATCAGCGGAAAACGGACGGACCTTGAGACAGGCAGCATGCCACTCTAGATCGGGTGCGACGCGGAGGATGTACCTGTCGAAGATTTCTGCAAGCGCACAGCGTTCGTTTCTACTCGACGCGTACACAGTGAGCACTAACCTTGTCCACAGCCCATGCAGATGGAACTCCGCTTGTTGTCTGAAACTAAACAGAACGCCGTTGACGTTGACTGACAAACACGCTCCCCGCCCGGGAAGCAACTGCGGAAAGTGGCGGGCCGGTTGGGGTGGCGATCGGTGGAGAGCAGGGAGGTGGGTGATCCCCGGGGAACCAAGTCCATCTGGCTGATGACGGCGCGCTAGTTGGGCGGGCTAAAGCGCAGCGAAGGGCGACTTACTCGCGTCGTGTTGGTGGTGTTCCTTCTCGCCGGCGTTGTTGTTGTGGACGCCGACAGGACCGCAATCGTCGACCATCTGGAGGAGGACGGAGGCAGCCGATCGGCGCTTCGCTCTGGCCGTCGTCGTCGTCGCCGCCTTCGTGGTCGTCCGGTCGACGACCGTCAGCGACAGTCGGTTAATTCCGCTTATGAGCGGCCAGTTGCCGCGCAGCGATCGTCCAATTTCGTCGATTGCCCGATAACGAGCGCTTCCGACCGGCGCGGCGCTTAATTACCTGGCCGATGTTGGCGATGGCGCTGCACACGAACGCTCGGCGCCGCAGTGCCACGCGCGTCTGTCTGCGCCCCGAGCCGCTTCTCTCTGCGCCGCCTCCGTCCCCGTGCGGCGCCCGCCTCTACCGTAACCTCTACGCATTGATAAACGCATTAGACGCCCGTGTCGCATCGCTCCGCCCATCGGCGCCGCCCTCTATCGGCGGGGCGACGAGGCTATGGGGCGCTCGAATCCCGCCGCGCTCGTTCGAATGCAATCAAGAGGCAAGGCGGCGTATTGTTCGCCAATCGACGGCTTCATCAATCACGAAGCGGTCGCGCTCGCTGTGTGTTTGCTTGCTTCCGCCGACGATGACGACGACGACGATGAATCTGGTGGCTGACGCGAGAGACGACCGTCAGGCGGCAGCGGCGGCGGCTCCATTGGAGCGTGGCAAATTGAACGCGACAAGTTTGCGTTACCGAAATGAGTCGCCGCCCTTCCCACGATGGGCCGACGGCGATAGCGGCGCCTGACGGCCGTGGTGGGGAGGGAGTTGTGGAACGGCGCGCCGATGCTGTGGGAGGGGGGAATGCGAACTGTGCGTGTGCGCGCGTGGCCTCCAGGTGTCGACCGATTCGACGGGCCAAACAAACGGAAGGGAAGGAGAACGACTCGCTATCTGGCGTCAGCTCCCCCCTCCAAGCCGCTCTCGTCGGCCTCGTCCAGCCGCTTACCGACAGGAAATACGACACGTACGGGGCGGAGCAGCGGCGATAAGCAACGCGCGCCACTAATCGCCCAATCGCCGTGGAATCCGCTGGGAACACGTCTTGTGTGTCTCTCGCTAATTCCTCTGACAGCCGTGGGACAGCTCCAGCGCGCTCGTCTTCATGCATCGGCGTGTCTCACTCAACTCGTCGCCCCTCTCCTTGTCCCGCAGTCACAGTCAATTCCAGATCATTTCTTTCTTCGCTCAATTTGGAATGTCAGAATGGCAGTCCTTAGGAATGTGTGTCAGTCTGTAAATGTGCAACGATCGCCAATCTTTTCTTAAAATTGCCCTCTCTCAAATTAGCGCCTCGGGACGCCTTTTTGTTGATCTCGCATTTTGTGATCTCGCATTTTGTGATCTCAGCACAGAAAGCATATTATTAATACTTTCGAAAACGGTCTAATGTATTACAAACCGATGCGGTTAACGGAAAAGAAAGATAACAATAGCAAAAAGTCTTGTGATGGTTCATGAAGTGAAAGAAAATGTTACCTGCTAGGGACGTACCCGATAAACGGCAAAACACGAACTATGAAATGATGCAAACATACGCAACGGACAACCATACATGATCGATCAGTACAGAAACGTTTCATTCGTCATGATAATACCTGCGCTGTGTTTGTATGGAAATTAATCAGTTTTCAACACAAATTATTGCGTTTATACTATCTATCGAACGTCCCTAATCAAAATTTTAACTTCGGAGCTGATTCGCGAAACGTACCGGAACTTAAAAAGTGTCCCCAGGACGGTTAGAAGAGTAAATAGTAATTCTCTCGTCGTCGCCGACTAGATCAAGGCGATGGACTTGATCTTTGTCCATCGCGGATTTCTTTGCAAAAAGACAAAAAGTTGAGATGCGAGTCGCCTCGCAACCTCGATTCGTTCACGTTCCCTAGGCAAATGACAAGTATAGCACAAAAATTTGAATAGAACACATTCGAAACGAACTTATAAGTCCGACATACTCTAAAAACGTCAAAAATGTTAGTGGAATATATCATACGATTAGAGTGCATAACTACCTTTCCCGTTTGCGTTGAAAAGTATAGAAAATTTCAATGTTCGACGCGCAAGAGTACCGTGAGTTGAGTTCCCCTACTCGAACAAGTGTAATCAAATAAATCTGCTAAAGCTTGTTTATGCACATTTGGCAGAGGTGTTTATGACAGAGCGTTCTTGCACACAGAGAATGTTATCAGGCAATGCTGCGCTTTATCAACATGTTTTGCATTAAGCTTTACAATGCAGAACGCCTAGAGATATAAAGCTGAGTCACAGAGATCGCCGAGCTAATTATGCACCCTTTATATTGTTCAGTATTCAAACAAAAAGAACTTTTTTCAGCAGTCTATTAAGATATTATAGCGTCTAATTCTCATTAAAAGCACCTCTTAATTGCGCGCAACATCGATATTCTCTCATTTCGAATACGCGACCTCTTGCTGCGATTGCGACTGTCATAAAACTTCAAAAGAGCGAGTTGCAAACAGATATCTGCGTCGTGCATGGCCATAGCACGTGACCTGAACTCCAGAAGCAAAATATGAACCTCTTATGCTTATTTTTTCCTTCGTGCTCAGTGATAGTTTTCCTATATACAGTCTCCTCAATTGCGTCACTTTAGTCATATAATGAGCATAGCACTTGTGACATGTAGCAGTTGACATAGCAATTGATCAAGAAATTAAACTCTAGCACCTGTGAAGCTCCTTAGTCGAACGATCGTTCTAATTTGACGCGAACCTGCACCAGGGCCGCTCCCATCACTGTTGGCAAATAATGCAAGCGTGATCGCTGAGAAGCGATTCTACTTTCCACGATTTATTGCTCAGACCTAGCAGTATTAGAAGTTTTTCCAGTAGAAAGTGTCTCACTCAAGTAAATCGAATCTTTCGAGTCTTAGCAAGAATACTTGTGTTTCTCCGTGTTACGGTAATTGTCATAGTGAACGCACCACGTGTGAATTGAGAAATGGGAAAGTGTTTATGGAAAACATCAAGCTAAGCTTTCGGTATGGTTAAAGCTGGTTTTGACCTAGGAATAGGCGTCTAGGAAGTAGGATGAAAAAAAGAGGTTAAAACAGTTTTTGAAACACGCGACGCGCTCATTCAAAAGATGCATAAAATATTTGCTATGCATTCACGCTACTTGTGCGCTATGGCTGTTACCACGCGCGCCCACGCACACGTGTTGAAATCCGCAGCATCCAATTGATTTCTAACGCAAATATACAGCGCGACGACGTCTTTTTTCGCTGTGTTCGCTGAGGCGCTCGTTGATATATGTAATGGAAAGTAGATTGTTGAAGGTAGAGGCAGCTAACAAGCTGGAGGATTCGGAGATGCACTCCCAGAAGCGCGGACTTCTGCGACCTCATTCGGCTGGTGGCAGCTGGTTGGGTGGACCGTTGCCGATATTTGTTATACTTGGGCTGCTCATTGTTGGCATGTATTTCTTCTATTCCTACAACGCCCAGAGCGGCGAGATTGAAACGCTACGACATAAGCTCGAGATTATTACTCGCAACCACCGCAAGCTTCAGGGAGAAGAAAGCAGTAGGTTTTTTGGTATTTAACGGATTCTTTAAAATATTTACTTTCTAAATGTGTGATGTTGATATGTGTCACAGTGCGCGCTCCGTAACGCCTAGGGCATTGAACTTAGTGAGGAGATTTTAGAAGGTTTTCGAAATTCCTAGAATAGTTCATATCACATGATCAGAACTTCTGAATAGTTCTTGGAGGTTCCTCAGATATTAGTTCCTAAATACAGTTGATTGGTGATATGAGGGTCTCCCTTTTCAATATTATTTGATCTCACTTACCTGTCTCACTGTTAGTCGCCTTTTTTGTTATGATCTGTCTAAACGTGTTAAGCCGACTCTCTGACAATATGAAATCGTATGTATTTTATTTATCAACATGGTTTGAGGAAGTAGCTATATAGGGTGTTATTAATGAAAGCGTTATTTGTGCATAGGCTTAAGCGGACAAATGTTGATAATAGAACGAAAATATTGGGTGACGTCATAAGATGATGCCACAGACGCTATGACAACTTTTGCCGCACACTGTAAGTGGAGAAATATTGGGTGGGATTTAATTTGGGTGACTGGCCCAGTTCAACCGTTTGCGTGGTCGGCCGGACCACCCTAATCACCCAAATTTAATACCATCTAATAATTTCTCGCTTTACAGTAAATTAATAGGAATACGAACACGGTGAATGAGCAAGTAAATATACTGAACGCAATACAATGACGTCAACATTCTGATTAATGTCGTGTTTATTTCTGGTGCTCGAGATTTTATCTGTCTCTTCTTTCAGTTTTAAAGGCGAAAATGGAACAGTTGAACAGCGATTTGTCGAACGCTAAGGGCACATTCGGCGCGAAAGAGAAAGGTTTAATCAATCGTGAATGTCATGTTTGACGTGTCCGTATAAGTCATCTTTAGAATGCGATGCTGAGCTGAGTAAGTTGCGCGCTGATGTTCTCGAAGAAAAGGACAATCGGAAGAAAGTGGATGAAGATGCAAAGTAATTTTCTTTAGCGTCTTCAACAACGATTATTAGTGATCTTTTTGCTTTTCAGGGATTCTCAGAGGACCATTTCTAAGCTTCGAGATCAATTGGTATGTTCAGTTTACATCACTGATCAGAGTTGAACAGAAATTGTATTAATTTCATTTCGTCCGCGTCCCAAGGAAGAGGCGGTTTTACCGCTTTTTTGAATACACTATCGTGATAGTATTAATGCGGCACTTTCTTCGTATTCACGCTTTATTTTTCAAATCCACACATTTCGTGACAAATGCAATATGAATTTGTACAAAGCGATAAAGTGGCGGTGAAATTCTACTCGGTTAGTGGGAGTGACGCAAGCTTTATTAGGAAACGACTCCACACTTATTCATAAGAGTTTATCATTTTAGACGGAATGTCGCGCGAATACAACGGAATTGAATGATAAAGTGACGAAGCAGGAGGAAATCATCCAACAATTGAATCAGACGATTCTCAGGTACGCCAAGTTCAACCACACTGCTCCTAAAATGATGTCGATTGTTTAGCAGTGCCAAACAGACAAAGACCGAAAGTGCCGTTGACGAGCAGCCCGAAGGAGCGAAGTCGATGAACCAGAACGGCGTTGATGAGCCAGCGAACAACGTGAATATTCCCTCTGAAAAGAACGCCGACGACAAGTTGCGAGAGCAAACGAATGAAAAAGAAGGCGTCGAACCTGCTGCGAATGTCGCATCCTCCGGACAATCGGACAAAAATGCCAATGCCTCTAAAGTTGAACAGCAGGCCGACAAGAACGACGACAGACAGGTCGACTCGAATGCTCGACGACCAGCATCGGGCGAAGGCGTTCAACCGGCGAATCGTACCGCGACCGACGCAAAGGCTGGTGGAGAAGTTGGCGACGATTCGATGCCGGCGCCGAAGCAGCCGGGTCACGTCGAGGTGGGGTTCAACAAGCCCGATTCCGAATCCAAAGGCGCAGGCGGGGCCGACGGCGTGGATAATGTCAATGATGGAAGAAATGCAGCGGATGAAGGAAAATCAGCTGGTTTGGCTAATGCCAACGCCGATACCGCTGATGGTGAACGGAAGGTTGGTGACGAACAGAAGAAGGTTGACGACGACCAAAAGAAGGTTGGGGACGAGCAGAAAGTTGACGATCAAGGGAAGCCTGATGGTTTGGAGCGATCTGAAAATGGCAAGGAAAACGCCGAGCCCGGAGTCGGTCGGGCTCCGCCGCGTGAGAAAGACTCGCTAGTTGGCGA